>JAJEJO010003182.1:64579-88113 GCA_020662805.1 Glaucomys volans | reverse complement strand
GGGAGGGCGCCGCCGCCGCCCCCGCCCGCTCGCGGCCCAGACGCCCCGCTTGGATCGCGTTTCAGCTATTAAATTATAACTCGGGAGCGGCCGGTGGACGGGGAGAGGGCGCGCGGAGGGCCACACACAGCGCCCGGCAGGGACACACACAGATGCGCAGGGACAGGCATGGTGGCGCTCGCTCGGGCTGCCGCAGACGGGAGGACTGAGCCGCCGGCCGAGCACGCTGGGCCTCAGCAGGCCCAGGGAGAGCCAGCCCGGGGGGACACGGCCGCCGCCCAGGGCGTCCACAGCACAGGGGCACGTCCACCAGAAGGTCAGCTTCCGGGGCAGATTGCTGACTTTGTGCATTGCCCTATGACCGTGAGGACTCGACAGTATGTCCCTCAGTGGACCCCCACGTGGGGACATTCAGGGAAACCAACGGGGACCTGCAGCAAGCCTGCGGTCCACCCGGATACACATGCAGGATGGTGCCCATGGAGCCACACATGCCCCAGCCGGGGAGCATGCGTCACGGCCAAGCACACGTGCATACCCCATGCAAGCACAGCACACGCCTGCTGCAGCAGGAACTTGTCCCCACCGCCGGCTGCCGACAACTCCGTCCTCATTTAGCTCCCCACCCCCAGCCCCCGTCTGCCCCAGGGCACCCCCTCCAGCCGCCCCATCTTTTCCAGCGGCAGAGGGCCCTGGGCGCCCCAGGCCTGCAGCCTGCCTCCCTCCCTCTCTCCTCTTCTGCTTTCCCCTAAGATGTTGGAGAGTTTGAATTTTTTTTTTTTTTTCAGTTCAACTTTCCTTTTTTGGAGTGACGTCTCAGCAGATTCAGTTCTGCCATCTGCCAACATCTGAGAACCCCCAGGGAGAGTGGGGAAGGGCTGCGGGTGGCGGTGAGGCGGCCACGCGGTTTCCAGGGCTGACGCCTCCGCCTCCTGCCGGGATGGGGGGGATACCTGGCCCCCCCACCCTGTGGCCCGTGGTCCCTCTCGCACGCCCCCCCTCCACCAGACTTTGAGTTTGTAGGGCTCGGGGCATCTGAAGCTTGGCAAAAATCTGGAAAAAAAGGAAGTGGGGGTGCCGATTGCAGTTTGGAACGAGAGGGGTCAGAGGTCAGGAGCCCTCCCAAGGCCTCACCAGCCCAACCAGACCCACGTGCAAAGGGCCAGACCTGCAGAGGGCATGTCTGCCCCTCCCTGGGCCCTGGAGGAAGGAAGCGGACAGCTCAGGGCCAGGCAGCCTTCCTGAGCCGCCCCCGAGTCACCTGAAAACACCCTGGGATTTGCATTTCAATGAGAGTCAGCTCTGAGATTTGTCACTGAAAGAGGGAGCATCAGGGTGTCTCCAGGTTCCTTCTCAGCTTCCGCCTCCCAAGGGCTGCCCCAGGCACAGGAGTGGGCAGGGGGTGTCGCTGGGTCATGCCCGGGGAGCCCAGCAGGGCCACCGGTGTCCATGCTCTGCAGGCAGACGGGAGGCCAGACCCGGAGGACTTGGAAGGATTCACCCTCCTTGCCTGTCCTGCTTCCTGGCTGTCAATTGCAGGGCTGCAGGGAGCCGCAGGAGCACACCTAATGAGCACCTAGTGTATACTCTATATTGATCCCACATTACAGACAGGGAAACTGAGGCCCAGGGAGATAAGACCCTCACCTGCTCCTGCTGGACTCCCCAGCTAATGGGTGCTTCCAACCAGGGCTCCGAAAGGGTGATCTGGAGGGGTCTCGCCTGCACAGACCCCACAGACTGGCGCCCTGTGTGCTCCTGGATTCCCAGGGATCCCCATGCAACCAGTGGGAACTGCAGTTTTGAACTCCCAGAGAACTATCTGACCCCACGGGAGCTCCCTGGATTTCGGAAAGAACAGGTCCCCAAACTCTCAGTTGGCTTTTATGAGGGAAAGACTTTCAATGCGTCCACTTTGCAGGTGGGAGACAGGGACTGAGTTCAGGAAGCCCACCCCAAGGTGTTGGGCATACCCTCTGGGGGGCTCTGGCCCCAGTGGGACCACACTCTTCCCTTGGGCCATGTCCCCTTCTCAGCCTTCCAATCATCTCAAGGACTTGGCAACCTAGACAAGGCTCTCCTGCCTCAGGAACATGGCACCTGCCCTTCCCTCTGCCGGAGTCCTTGATCTGCTAGCTAATGCCCCTCCTTAGACAGTCCCTCCCGACCCTTTAAGGAAGCCCCCAGGCACTGGCTGATTCAACACCTGGTCCTTTTCTTCACTTTTTATCACCTTCCAAAGTTATATTGGGCATTTCCTTTTTAAAAAAAATAATAAATATATATATTTTAAAAAATATATTTTTAAAAATATATATATATAAATATCTTTATATCTTTATATATCTAAATATCTTTATCTTATTCATTTTTATGCGGTACTGAGGATCAAACCCAGGCCCTCACACTGCCAGGCAAGCGCTCCACCGCTGCACCACAGCCCAGCATTTCTTGGTCACGTGTGTCTCCAGAAGGTCCGCCCCACCAGGCAGAGAGGGCCCGTCCAGCTCACTGCTGTGCTCACAGCACATAGTAGGCCTTCAGTTAAAATGTGGTGCCCAGGGTGCCTGTGGGAGGCCCTGGTGTCCATCCCCAGCACAGCTGCTGAATGAACCCTAACCCTTGGGCTCTGACCCTGCACGCTGCCTGCATCAGGAGGAGCCCCTGCGGGCCGCGGGCAGCCACGTGGGCAGCTGTGACGTCAGCTTGAGCTCCCTGGCCCCGAAAATGACCCCAGGACGGGCCTGGAGGTCAGCAGTAGCAGGTCGGAGTCTGCACGGAGGAGAAGCCTTGACACCGGCCACCACCGGCCTGTGTCACACTGACAGCCCAGAAGATGCCCAAATGCACATTTTTGGGCCGCCCTGGCCCAGCGTGCACTCCCAGACCCGGGCGGTGTGGGCGGTGTCGGGAGATCCTGCCTCGGGGTCTCAGGCTGTGATGTCTTTTCAGCAGAAGCTTCAAACCAGAAGCCCCGGGGCCTGGCAGGACCACGGGCCTGACCCCAGGGGAAAGACAGGGGCCACGGACGGGGGCTTTCCCACCCCGAGTGTGCCCTGGGCCTCGGACACCTTCAAAACGCAAGTCCAGCCAGCCCAGCACTGAGGCTGGAGGGAGGGCACCTGGGACAGGGCGGTGTCTGTGACACTCCAGGAAGGTGCCAAGCTCACCCAGCCAATGCACAGTAGGCACTGCGGTGGAGCAGAGGAGACGGAGCCCAGCCAGAGGGGGACTGATTGTCTGTCCTTCCCAGCACAGAGGAGTCAGGGCCCCTCCCAGTCTCCCAGCCTTACAAACTGTCACCGAAGAGGTCACCCAGAGCCCCAGCCTCCCAACCCTCCCTGCAGGAAAGGGCGCTGTCCCCAGGCTTCCTTGACCCCTGCACCTCTGCCTAGGCCCCGCCGCCCTGTGCATCTCAGAAAGAACAAAGCAGGGAGGACACCAGGTCCCCCTCCGACCCCATGACCTCTGTTCCCCTGGGGCTGTATTTCCGCTGTTGCCCAGTCTGCCCTTGGGCGTCTGTGGGGGGACACGGAGGGATACCAGGAGGACCTCTGCCCTGCTGTCCATGGCCAGAGGCCAGGGAGGCTCCAGTGACCATCAGTGAGGTGGCTCGGGGATCCTGGCCATCCTGTGATGGAAGAGTCTGCTGCTGGGTGCCCTGTGGGGACAGGTCCCCAAGACCCAGCGCTCAGTGCACAGGCTGTACAGCGCCAGGCGCCCGCCGTGCAGCACCCCTGTGCAGACACGGGGCAGGCAAGGCTGAGGGCACCTGCTGACCGGGCACGGACACTTCCGGAAGGTGCGTGATGAGTGAGCACCACCAGCTGTGCAGGGCCAGGTGGGGCGGCTCCGCCAAGGAGGCTATGGGCGGGCCTGGAGCGGGGAAGCGCAAAGCAGGTGCTGGGGGGCGGGTCAGGGAAGCGGAGGCACGGCCAGTGCAAAGGCCCTGTGCTGGGCACATGCTGGGGTGGGAACAGAGGCAAGCGTGAGGCAGTGGGCATGTGGGCAGCCAGCAGGAGGGCACAGGTGGACATGGAGGCTGGCCTGGGGGTCGCTGGAGAAAAGGATGGGGGCCCTGGGCTGCAGGGGAGGAGGAGGCTGGCCGGGACCGTGTCCCCAGGGACACTCTGATGAGCACTCCTTCGTTTTCAGTTGGACATCTGGTTTTGGACACCCCGCATGTGCTTCGGGAGAGCCCAGGAGGCCTTCCTTCTGACATCTTTGTACCACATTTGCTGTTTCTCAGCCTCCGGAGAATTTCAGGAATTAGCCCCTGGGTGGCCTGACCTCGGATGGGGCCTGGGAAGCGAGGACGGCTGCCTCCCCCGCCCCCAGCGGAGCCACCACAGACACACAGATGATGGCTGCCTGCAGGGCCGGAGCTCAGGCCCAGTCCAGGCAAGAAGGTGCTCAGGGGCCCAGTCCTGGGCTGAACCTGCTGTCCCTCCTGGGTTTTCTACAGCTCTGCCTGGCAGAGCCTCTGATAATGGTCATTTGAGATTGCAGAGGCCGGGCCCCCCACTCAGACAGGCCCTCCAGGCTGATCCGGCCCCCCTGCTCATGCACAAGCTTCCCAGGCCCCCCAGTCCCAGGCAGGGTCTAGCCAGCAAGAGAGAAGCAAGCGGAGGAGGACAGGACCCCAGGGTGACGCAGAGAGAGCTGGGTCCAGCTCCTGGGGCATTTCAGTCTGTCACTCAGCAAACTTGGAATAGGAGGCCCAGGTTTGGGCATAGAGGGACCCCAGGGGCCAGTTCCCCTGTCCACCATCCTGCCCCAGCGCTCCAACTCAGAGCCGAGTCCCCGGGGAGGAGCGGGGGCCAGGCAGGCCCTGGGCTGGGCAGACGCCCGTGGGGCAGGCTTGGGAACTGGCATGTGTGGGCACAGTGTCTCCTCCAGGCGGCTCCCTGCCCGGAGCGGGGGCGGCGGCGGCTGGCAGCTCAGTACTCAGCTGTCTCCGAGCGTCAGGCCAGAAACAAATCTCCCACTCAGTGTGCAGTCCCTCCAGCCGCCCGGGGTGGACCCTCCCTGCTGGAGGAGGGTCAGAAGGCCAGTACCACGCCAGGGAGCACGGCCCCCCGCAATCAGCAGCCCCAGAGGCTGAGGCAGGAGGATCGCGCGTTCCAGGTCAGTCCGGACAACTGAGTGAGGCCCTGTCTCAAAAAATAAAAGGGCTGGGGTGGAGCTCAGTGGCCGAGGCACTGGGTTCAATCCCCAGCACCACCAGAAAGGAAAAGAAAAAGAATGTAGTCTAAAAATGGCCGTGTCTGCTCCCAGCAAGCCAGTGAGGGCAGAGAGCAGGGAGGGAAGAGGTCGTGCTGGAGATTAGAGGTCAGGGCGGCTCTTTCTAAGGAGGCGACATTTCTAATGCAGGTAGCCGGAGGGAACAGCATTCCAGGAGAAGGACCAGCCCAGGCCACGGGGTGGGGAGTGGATCCGCCCCAGGGGCACGTCCTTCCTCCTGGGCTGCAATTCCTCCTCTGCAAGGTGGGCTGGGCTGCTGCCAGCTGACTTCCCTGGGTGGTTTGCGGGATTCTGTGCCACCCTTCAAAACCCTAGAGCTGGGGCCACCTCAAAGCTTTAAAGAGCTCCCCTGCAGCTCTGCTGGCCTCCCCCACGGTGCAGCCTCAGGGCCTCCGCGCTGGCTGTTCCCAACACTTGGAATGCTTTTCCTGGCACCCGGGCTCTTCCCTCCCCTCCTGCCTGCCTTGATCAATGGAGCCATTCTCCGCTCCCAGGGCTCCTCCTGTTTGATTTTTCTGTGAATCTTGTCCTCTTCTGCGTTAGTCGGGATCCTGACACTGGGTTCACTGATTCTCGCACAACCATGAAATTGAGAACTTCCGGGCCACGGCCGGCCTGAGAGTCCACGGACCCTGTCGTGTGGCTTCCTTCCAGAGGTTCAGGACCCTCAAGAGGCAACCCTGCAGCCCAGGACCAAAGGCAGGAGAGCCCTGGCGGCCCTGCTCGGGCAGGCGGGCAGGCAGGAGGGACGTCCCATTCCACAAACAGTCCAGCTTTTGTTCCACCCGGGCCTTCACCTGATCCAATGAGGCCCACCCACCTGGGAGGGCAATGTTTACTTGTCTGCCTGCTAGTGTCCATCAAATCCAGAGCCACGCCCCCGCACAGGACAATGTCTGGCCAGATGCCAGGCCCCGGGCCCAGGCCCGTTGACTCACAGCAGAACCATCCCCCTGGGCTGCATCTGTTCACCTTCTTGCTTCTCGGCTCTTCTGACGAGGGCGTGAAAAGAGGAAATCGCATTTCTCTCGTCTTGTGACATCAGGCTTCGGGTGGGTCGTGACGTGGCAGTAGACGTGCACGCAGCTGGGCAGCACATGGGGCCTGGCAGGCGTCCCTGGGCCTGGTGTGCACACTGGTGACGGGGCTCACGGCCCCTCCCGGCTGGTGGCCCAGGTCTCGGGGAAGAGGCAGCACCCAGGAGCCCCCGCCAGAGCTGATCCTCAGGGGGACCTTCCCAGAGCCGGAAGCTGACCTCCAAGGTCACGTGGCCCGCTCCGCTGGACCCCGGGGCCCGTGGGAGACGCTGCGGCACCCAGGAAGGGCGCCCCTCATGGCTCCCAAGGCCGTCCTGAGCTGCATCCGCTCCTCCCGGGGCAGCGAGCACTCAGGATCTGGGGACGCGGTGTGAGGGAGCGGCCACCTCCTCCCCCTCAGGCTGGGGCTGGACTACAGGTCCCTGCGTCCTGTGCAGAGGCGTGGCCACGTGACTGCAGTCCAGCCATGGGCCAGGACCACCTGAATGGGAGCGGGCCTGGACCTCGCGGCCCCTCCGGCCTGCGCTCCTCCTCCACGCTCCTCTCCAAGCCGAGGCAGCGCCAGAGGCGCAAGGGACCCAGTTCCCCACCTCTGCGGGAGGAGTCCACCTGCCAACCAGGAGCACTCATCCCCATCCTCTGCGGACGCGGAGCTGGTGCCGCCTGGCCCTCCCTTGGGCCCTCCCTTGGGGACAGAAGCGTGCTGCTTCTGCTGACCCAGAAGTGTGGGGGCTGCTTGTTACGCAGCCTCGCCTCCGTGAAAACACTGACCCACACATGAGCTCTGACTGTGCAGCTCAGCAGATTTTTCTGGAAAGGCTTAGAGTCACATTTGGACAGCCACAGGATGGGCCAGAGTCAAGGAGGAGAAGCAAGAGGACATGGAGAGTCAGAGCAGTGCCCACGTGGGCACCAGCAGCGTAAGGTCCACCCCGGCATCACACGGGGACACGGGACACCTGCCAGCCACAGGGAGGCAACGGAGCCTCACAGACCCAGACCGGCTGGAGCTGAGAGCAGCGGTTTGCCGAGCACCTGCTGAGTCCTGAGGCCCAGGCCCTCGAGGGACAGGTGTCCCCAGTGTGGTAGGGACACACGAGCAAGGGACAAGGCTGGTGCAGATGGGGAGGCAAGGGGCCCTGGAGCACGCAGGAGAGACGGACTCGGCCAGGTCCCTGCAGAGCAGCAGAGGAGGCCGGGCAGCTCCTGGCCAGTGAGGGCCACTCTTCACCAGCCCCCGGGCAGGGCCTATGGCACCAGAGGTGTCAGCCGGGGCTGAGCGACCTGATCCTCACGCTCGCGGCACCCACGTCCTCATGGAGGGCCAGGGAGGGCTTCCGTGGACAGGTGACCCTGAGGCATAGAGCTGAGGAGGAGGGAGAACCGTCAGGGGGGACCAGAGTCCCGACCACCCTGAAGGGTTTCAGCAGGTCTGTGTCAGGTCTGGGGGTGTTTCAGATCTCAGCCACAGGAGGTGGGAGGCAGGGAGGCCAGGGTGGTGGAGGTTGGGGGTGGCGGAGGCCACAGCAGGGAGAAAGCCGGTCGGGGTGAGGCGGTGCAGGGCAGGAGGACGTGGGCACTGTGGAGGTGCGGAGGCCAGAAGGGCACCCGCTCCCCAGGTGTCCCAGCAGAGGAGGGGCCTGCAGGGTCCTGGGAGGGGACATGCCCAGGCTGGAAGGGAGCAGAAACAGTTTGCTCCAGCAGCAGCCTGAAGAGAGACCCCCACCTGTGTCCCTCGGGCTCAGGGCCCCTCCTGCGCTGGTGTCCTGTCCCACCTCTGCACTGCCCGTCCCACCTCGAGTCCTCCCTGGAAGCGGGTGTCTCATGAGCCCCTTCCCCAAGGGCGGTCCCATCCTGAGGGTTAAATGAGATGCCGTGTAGAGGCTTTAGCCGGGCGCGTGGGCGTGCGCTGGGGTCTGCAGGGTGGACTTCCTGCGGAGGCGGGCTCGGTCGGGATGGACTGGTCAGGAGATGGCCAGTACCAGGACAGGAGAGGAGCCAGCAAGGCTGGCGGGCTCTCCCACGGAGCTGAGTTGGGACCGTGCAAGGGTCCTGGGAGCTGCAGACACGGGGTCCTCATGGCCACCGCACCACCCCAGACCCTGGCCCTCTGCTCTGGAGCCAGGAGGCCCTCCACGTACTGTGCCCGTTGTACTGGAGCAGAAGAACCGGCGAGCAGTGAGCCCAGGTCCCCGACCCGGGCGCGGGAGCTGGGTCTGGGACGCTGGCTGTGGCCTCACCTCTGGGTGGGGGGCTGACCTTTGGGCACTTGTTATCTGAACCTGCCTTTGGGTGCGCTAGGCACTTGGCCTCACAATTCACCTAACGTTGACTGAGCACCTACTGTGTGCTGGCCAGTGTTTCCAGCACTGGGATCACGTTCTGCACTCAGCCACCCCCGTGGTGGTACAAGGAGCAGAGCCCCCAGCTCAGACAACCATACCGCGATCACTTCACGCAGCAGGAGGTCAGGAGGAGCTAAATGCTGTCCTCAGGGACCCCAGGTGCTTTCCATCCTTCTGGTTTCTCACCCTCAGCTTGATTCTTACCTCCGATCCCCTCATGACCACAAAATGGCTGCCACTGCTCCAACTAACATCCAGACACAACCATCAAGGCACCAAGAACAAGCAACGTTTCCCCAGAGCTCATTGCAGCCCCTCACTCATGACTCACTGGCCCTCAGCAA
Organism: Glaucomys volans; assembly: GCA_020662805.1. Classification (NCBI taxonomy): domain Eukaryota; kingdom Metazoa; phylum Chordata; class Mammalia; order Rodentia; family Sciuridae; genus Glaucomys; species Glaucomys volans. The sequence continues at coordinate 79,143 of JAJEJO010003182.1, read as the reverse complement.
GGGATCTGGTAAAGGAAATGGGGTGACAGCGACTGCTGAGGCCACATTGGAGCAGGAGGTGTGTCAAGCGTCCCTGAGCCACATGAAGAGCCTTGGGCCTCCACTAGAGTCAGGGCTCCCACAGGAGGAACGAAGGGCACCTGAAGGCCTGGGTCCAAGTCTAGGCTCTGCTCTGGTCCCTCTGAATGGCTCTCTGGGCCTCAGCTTCCTTTTCTGTAAAATGGGTCCATCTTGGAGCCTCGTTCCCAGGGCTGTCCTAAGAACACCGTGGGCCTGTGCCCGAGAGCCCGCTGCTCAGGCCCACGGCCAGGCAGGGCCCGGCACCGGCGGCTCACTCCGGCATCTCAGCTACAGAGGCCTCAACACCCAAGGGCAGCAGACAGCGGCTCCCCCAGACCCACCCAGGAAGCAGGCAGGGACGTGGTCCCCAAGGGCAGCCTCGAAGGAGGTTCAGAACAATGAGGTGCTCACTCAGCGTAGGGTGCTGAGCTCAGCGCTCTGGGAACCTGTGCTGCTGTACCAGCCGCCGTCGGCAGGTGGAGAGACCCAGACTCAGAAATAGAGTCCGGGGCCCGGGCACCCGCGGGGCAGGGGGCAGGGTCTGGACTCACAGCACCGCGGCGGCGAGGAAGCTGCAGTCAGAGCCACAGACCACGAGGGACCCAGGACACAAGCGCGGGCCGACAGTAGAGGCCGAGTCCCAAACGGTCCCCATGGGAGGGCGGACACTTCGGCCACAGCGGAAATGGAGGGGAGGCTCCCCAAAACCTTCAACAGGGATTTCCACCTGCCCCAGGAATCCACTCCCAGGCACGTGCCCCAGAGAACCCCTGAGGGGACACAAACAGGGACTCAGTCCCCAAGGTCCACAGTGGCTTTATTCATAGTTGCCACGAGGACCCAAATGTCCATCAGTGGGTGAACCCCAAACAGCACACCCCCCACAATGGAATACTAGTCAGCCGTAAAAAGGAGCGGCGGAGGGTGGACCTGGGCCACCACCATGCTGCGTCCAAAGAAGTGACGTGCTGACTCCACCCCACCTGCCTGAAAGGCGCAGATGTGGTTGGCCGGCAGGCAGATGTGGTCGGCTGGCAGCGGCCAGGCCACGGTGAGGGCTGACCGACTCCCTGTGGGTGAGGTTTCCTCAGGGAGGGGAAATGCTCTCCGACCAGAACAGGAGACGGCTGTCCACACCGAGTGGCCTTGATGTGGCCGACTGTGTACTGCTAAACGGTAAAGTGGTCAGCTTTGTGCTCACATCTATTTATCAGAGTTGCAAATGAAGGAGGAGGCAGGGAGGCAGCCTCGCTGCCCCCCTGGCCTGCAGGCAGACCTCGGCCCCTCCGGCACTCCTGCCCAGGTCCCCAAAACACAGGCAGTGGGGAGGGCCCCAGGCTGGCCTCGGGGCCCAGAATGTCCGAGAGGCACAGGCACAGAGGGAGGGGACCTGCAGTGTCCACACCTCCGGCCCCCAGTGCCGGCCTCAGAACGGGGCCCATGGCCTCCCTCCTGCAGGGCAGCTTCCCCCAGGTCCTTTCTGGATTCTGTAGGAGGCAGAGAAGCCACAGAAAGAGGCAGGAGACCAGAGGCCAAGACGGCTCCCTGGGCCTGGGCGGAGGCCGAGCGGCCTGTGGTCCTGTCTGGGGAAGGCCCCGGGGCAGAGGCTGCACAGGCCCTCTCTGGGGCCCAAGATCAGGTCTTGACAAAGGGCCAGGGGCCAGGGAAGGCCACTTGGACCGGCTCCATCTCAGTGGCGGCCTTCTGTCCCGGTGACCTTCACCTGCTCTCCACTGCCAGCCGCCCGGCCTGCTCCCATCTGTCAACTGGCTCTGCCCTGACGCGGGCGCTCCCTCCCGCTGGAGGCTGGCGCGGATGGAGGCCAGGCTGGAGGTGGAACCTCACTGCCGTCCCCCCACCCCCAGGCTCCCCTTGGCCTCTCTGGCTGATTCTGGGCACCTCCCCTCCCTGGGTGGTGGCAGCCCAGGGCTCAGGGCCAGTCCTGCCTCCCTCTGGGCCTCAGCACCCACTGCCCCAGGCTGGCTGCCCGCAGAACACCTGCCCCTCGCGCCCTCCCCCACTCTGGGTCCTCCCCCACACTCAGGCTCAAGTCCTGGGATTGGGGGCCCCGGGGACCCTGCAGGTCACTCCAGGGGCCATTTGGGCCAGTGGTGAGGCCCTGAGAGGGGCCTGGGATGACCAAGCCGCTGGCATGCCCCCGGGACGCAGGGAGAAGGCAGGGTGGCGCCTGCCAGTTCGGGTCCCCTCCGTCGATTCCCCCGAGCCTGCTCTCACCTCCTGCTCAGGCCCCTGGGAGTTGGTAACGGTGACCAAGTCCCTCCTTCCTACCTGACGGTCCTCTCTCTGCCGCTGGTGGTGTTGGTCCTGTTTCAGACCCAAGGAAACCGAGGCTCAGAGAGGCAAGGGGCCTTGCCTGGGACCACACAGCACAGACAGGCTCGTCTCTAAAGCCCGAAACCCAGTGCCTGGCAAAGGTGGGGTGACCACAGCACCCACAGGGCTCGACCCACCCGGGGCCCCCGATGGCCTCTGTGGACCCAGCTGCTCAGGGGTGTCCTGAGGACCCAAGTTCTGTCCATCTCTTGGTTCTGCCATCCTGTGGGCTGGGGACCAGAGCAAGGTGCAGCTGGGCCTGGAGTCAAGGGCAGGCAGAGGCCTCCGCTGCCTGGGCCTCCCCAGGAGGCCTCCAGAAGCCCCGCCCCCGCCCCCAGGTGCTCCCCACAGTTAACCAGCCACAATTGAGCCACATGCCCACCTGAGCCTGTTCCAGCCAAGGGTTGAACTGCTCTCCGAGCAATGGGAGTGTCCCTGGACCTGGGGGCGGGCTCAGCTGGGGGGCTGGGTACAGGTGGGAACCCCCACAAAATCGGGGTGTCCTGCTGGTAAGATCCCCGTATCCACCCACCAGACTTCCCTGCGGGGGCTCCATTCTGCTGATGGTCCCGGAGCTGATTTTCGATGGTGATTTTTTTTTTTTGATACCAAGGATGGTGGAACCCAGGGGCCCTGAACCGGGACCCCACGACCCCAGCCCTTTTCCACATATGTATTTTAGATTTTGAGGCAGGGGCTTGCTGAGTTCTTGAGGCTGGCTTTGAACTCCCGATCCTCCTGCCTCAGCCTCCCAAGTGCTGGGATCACAGGTGTGGCCACTGCGCCCGGCCAGTTATGACCTTCCATACCGACTTTCGTTTATCCCGGCGCCTCTGCGGTGCGCCCGAGCTCGCCGACCTGCCCAGCCACTTCCACCCGTGGAGCCATGGGCAGTGGGGCTCCTGGTCACCGAGGTTGTTTATTGCACTCAGAACAAAACTCCCCAGATGCGGTCAGGAACCTCGCCGCGGGGGCCTGGCCAGCAGCAAGGCCCAGCCGAGCCGCGGGAGGAGCCCAGGCTGTGCGGCCCCAGGGTAGAGGTGCGGCTCCCTCGGGAGGCCGCGGAGGGATCCGGGAGCGCCGCAACCCCACTGCCCGGCCCACCCCACTGCCGGGCCGAGGGATCCCCGGGGCCTGTGCGTCTTCCTTACGCAGGACAGACTCCATCGGAAAGTTTTAAAAGGCGACGCCCAAAGGAAGGTGTCAGCCACGGAGAGGCCGCGCGCCGGCCTGGGCAGGGGGAGAGTGGGACCCGAGCTGGGAGGGGTCCCTCGGGCCAGGGTCCTGCGGCGCTGGGGTGGGACCTGAGGGAGGGCGGGCACCTGCTGCCTGGTCCTTCCCTGGGGAGGGCTTCCCGGTGGAAACGCGTCTGTCATCATTTCCCGGTGGCCCTGTGCCGTCCCCTCCTGGGGCAGCCCTGGGAGGCCGGCCTGCGCAGCAGCTGCAGCTGGACCCCGGGTGCCTCGCTCCTCGGTTCCAGATCAAGCCTTTAGCTCGCCACTGCAGGGGCCGGGGCGGCCCTCGCTTGGCTCCCGGACCTGGGAGTCTGGCTGACACTGGGCCTGCGGAGAGTCCCCTGTGGAGCAGGACCCTGGGCTCCAACGCCCCACTGCAGCCCAGTCCTGCCTCCTCCACGGCCTCTCCCACGCCGGTCCCCCTGCCCAGCCGCAGCTGCCCTCTCTGAAGGCCACCTCTGCTCCTCACTCACTCTGGTGCACCAGAGTGGTGGGGACACAGCCTTCCCTCTGGACAGGACTGCCCAGGGGCACCTCTGGGGCCCACGTGGACACAGCCTCCAGGAGCAGCCTCCATCGGGCAGGGCCAGAGCCCTGTCGGGGGGAGCTCCCGTTCTCTGAGTTAAGGAGGCGTGGGGGCTGCACAGGCTCATCGGCTGAGTCCCCTCTCACGCCTTCCCTGGGTGGGTGACTGCACCATCCAGTTGGGACTGGGCGGTTCCCCGACCAGGGCCATCCCTCCCCTTCCCCATGACAGCATCTCACTTCCCCTTAAGAAACCTCTCCCTTCCCACTAGGAAATGGACTGACCTCCAGAGTGACTGGGATATGGCCCGAGCCAGGCAGATGCATGGTGGCTGATTCAGAGGTGGGCATGGGACCCAGTGGGCCCATCAGGGCTCTCAGGCTAGAGGTGCCCCCGTTTTGCTCGGGTTGCCGAAGTGACAAGAACCATCTGGAACCACCTTTCCTCCTTGGAGGAAGTTCTACCTTAGAATGGAAGCAACAGAAGGGACGGCAGGTCCAACATGCGGCAGCCTTCAGACTCCCAGTGAGCACACTTAAGCACCTGGATCCAGCCGCACCTGAAACCGCAAACCGTTCACGCTTAAAGCTATTTAAATTGGTTTTCTATCCCTTGCCAAAAGACGAGTGCAGGCGATTAAGGTTAGCCTGAGCAGCTTACCAATAGACGATCATTAGGGAACGTAACCTAAAAACACGTGGGCTGGGGATGATTCTGCCAGAGAAGGCAGATGCAGAAAACATGAGGCGGAGAATCGAGGAACTGCTAGGACCCCACCATAAAGACAAGAAGCTGCTATTTTCCAGATCTTTCCAGAAGGGCGGGGTCTACAGTGGCCATCTGGTCTACCAGGGTGGTCCCACTGGGAAAGAGGAACTTAAGGCCAGTTGAGGAGAGGTGGTTCAGGGACCCACGTGACCTCCCCGCCATTATCATATTTTCTCCTGAACAGCCACAAGCCATCTGGGTCCTGCTCGGTTCCAGCTCCGCTAGGAACGCGGCTGTCACATGCACCCCATCTGGGGTTTCCAGAGCCCTATCATTTCCCTTTCGGAAAACCGGGCTCTGTGAACGTTCCACCCCCCCCCCCCGTTCCCTGGTCCTGCCCACCGACCCGGTTCTGGTTCCGTTCTGCCTCCACAGCAGGCCTCCTCCTGTGGGGCTCGAGGGGACGAGGGTCCTCGGAGACCAGGGCTTCATCCAAGGCAGGACGCCGAGCCTCTCCTGCTGCCGGGCCACGTGACCGCTCATCCTGGGACTGGGTGGCCCCAAGCCACGCATGACCAACAAGCCTCCTCCGACACCCGGGCCTGGCTCCACCCCGGACAGCCCTCCAGGAAGGTTCTGCCCGTGGCAGGGCCCATGCGAGGCCCACGCAGCCTCCCCCGCTCCTGACCCACGGGACGCCGGGTCCCCAGCCTCCTTTCCTTGCTGAGTTTTCATTTCCACTGGGGACTGCGCCTGGGCCTCATCGCTGAGCTGCACCCCAGCACTTTTATTTTGAGACAGGATTGAGGCAGGGTCTCACCAAGTTGCTGAGGCTGGCCTCCAACTTGCAATCCTCCTGCCTCAGCCTCCCAAGTCGCTGGGATAGCTGGTGTGTGCCACTGTGCCCCGCCCATTTCCCTGTTTTCCTGACCTTGACGGTTTGAAGCTGAGGGTCAGGGAGCCCTCCAGCCTGCTCCGCCCCTGGGACAGGGAGAGGCTGGCTCAGGACTGGACTGGGGCCTTGGGTGTAGGAAGGCTTTCCCAGCCCGGTGGCCAGGAGGGTTCTCACGATGCCCTGGGCACTGGGCTCACGTCCATCTCTCCTGGGCTCCTGGTTCAGCCTGAACTGGCCACTGGAGATGCTCCTGGGTGGGAGGTGGCCCCGGGTCCAGCGGACAGTGTGATTTTCACCGAGCGCTGCTGGACACGTGGAGTTACATGACTGTGTGCGAGTGGGGCTGGGAAAGAGGGCTGAGCGGACGGACTCCAAGCCCGCGCCAGCCTCTACCATCCTTAGCTGCCCCAGGCCCCGCAGGGAGGGGACAATGGGAACTGGTCGGCCCAGTCAGCTGGCGGGACTTCAAAGGACAGAGGACCAGGCCCATCTGGGCCTGGCCAGCCGCCTGCTGGGAGGAAACACAGCCCCAGGCCACCTCTCCAGGGACAGCGGGTGGCAGGCCACCCTGCAGGCAGCACTCCAGGGCTCTGGCCCTAGGAGCTCATCTGGGGCTCAGGGCTGTCAGCGTGGAGCCCTGGGACTCTGTGAAGGTCGAGGTGACCTTGAAGGCAAGGCTGTGTGGCTGGGCGCCAGCAGGAGCCCACAGAGGCCCCAGGACCCAGAGCCTGCTCACCCCCCAGGGCCACACCGCCCTGGCTGCTGTCCCCAGGGCCTTTGCACCCACCACGTCCACCATCGGGGTGTGTCCACCATCCAGAACGTTCCCTGGATAGAGCCACGTGACTTCCTGGTGGGCCTCCTCACCTGGCGGGGCCACAGCCATCCTGGGGCTCAGCATCCTGCCTCCGGAAGCACCCCTGGACCAGCAGCCGACAAGGACTGAAGTCGCAAGCCCAGAAGTGACGGGCGGCTTCACCCCAGGGCCGCAGGACAGCCCCTGCCGCGGCGCGGACCACCACACCCGGGGCAGCTTCAAACAGTGCGCGGCCTTCGTCCTGCTACGCCTGTGGCCGGAGTCCAGACCTGACCTGAGCGGTGGGGGCTCTGCTCAGGCCTCACAGGCTGCGCCTGAGCTGTAGGGAGTCGGGAAGGCTCTGTCCTCACGTGGAGACCCGACAGCGGGGGCGTCCCCTTCTTTGCTCCCTCAGGCTGTCCAGGGTCGGTTTCCGCAAACCAGAGTGAGCGGGAGCCACGGCAGCTCCTCCTCCAAAGCCAGCCAGAGAGAGGCCGCCGCCTCAGGCTTCTCACCAGTAGACCTGCCCACCTGATTAGGGCAGGCCCGCCATGGGGAGCCTCGCTTTCAGTACACACAGCCAGCTGACGGAGGAACGCGGCTCCCCTCTGCCAAGTCCCATTAGTTAGAAGGAAATTACAGGCCTTGCCTGTGCTTCAAAGGTGGGCATTACACACTGAAAAGCGGGCCCTAGGGCTCCCCTTGGAATTCTGCCTCTCTGAGGTTACATGGGCCTCTTCAGCAAGAGCCAGCATGTGGCACACCTGCGTCCCAGTCGCTCAGAAAGCCGGGACTCTCCCTGCCACGTTCCCTCCACTCCTCTGCATCTGCCTTCCTGCCCCTTGAGTGCACTGAGCTGGTCCTGCCCCAGGGCCCTTGCATGTGCTGCTGCTCTGCCTTCCTGGGCTTCTCAGGTCGTCCCTGGCCATGCCCCCTCCCCAGGCCAAGGTGTCGTTCCTCTCCCTGCCGTCATCACCCTCGTGTGGATTTTCAGCACGCTCACAAATGCAGTTCTGTGTCCGTTTCTTTGTTGACCAGTGTGGGGGGGCTGCCTCTGCCCAGCTCCCACCCCAAGCCTGGCATGTAGTTGGGGCTCAGTGAACGTTGGTTGAATGAACAAGTGAGTCCCTAAAACAGCTCAGATGGGCGTTTTTGGATGAAGGATCCGGGGCTCCAGGTCATGCACTGCTCAGAGGGGCAGGACCTGAGCCACCACGGCCAGTGTCCTCCATGCCCGGCCACCCGCCTCCCCATCCGGCTCTGGAGAGCCCTCGGGAGGCAGCTGGCCCTCCCCGAGGCCGGATGCTGCAGGGCCTCAGTGTGGCGGTGGAATCTGACTGCCCCGGGCAGTGCTGGCTGCGGTCCCCCGAGGTGGTGACTGTCACCAAGAGAAGCCGGGGCCTCTTGCCACAGCGATGGGAGGTCAGCAGGGATGCGCTTCTGAGTCCAGAGGGGGCGTCGGGAGGCCCCCAAGCTGGTGGCAGAGTCGGTGTTGGGCCCTCCCGGGGGTGGAGGCCGAGCCTTGGCCCTGGCACCTGCCTCCAAAGACTTGGCGGCTCCCTGTGGCCTTGGGGGAGGAAGGAGGCTGCAGGGTTCTGGAGGCTTCCATGGGCCTGTGACCTCAGAACTGTGCCCTCCACAGGGTGGAGGAGGCTGAGGCCAGGCAGGAGGTGGGCACCCCACGAGGCACAGGCTGCCGGGGCTGGGGAGGACGGCCGGCCTCGGGGGCCTCAGCCCAGTCCCCGAGCTGCCCAACAGGAGCCGTGCTGAGGGCATCCCCAGAGCCACCACCGGGCCTCTCCGGCGGGCATGGCTTCCAGGCCGAGTCCAGCCCGTCCTGTGCAGGGACCCCCGGGCATCCTGGGCTGGCGGACGGGCGGCCCTCTCTTGCTTGCCCACGGGCTGCCGGGCAGTGCCAACCTCGCTGTGGGGGGCCAGGTCCTGTCCTTCCAGGCGAGCGGGGGCAGCCAGTTGGCTGGGCCACAGGGAGCAGCCACACAGCTGTGTGTCCCCACGGTGTCCCCAACACCTGGTACCCACTGCCACCCTGCCGGAGATGATGGTTTGCAGATGCCCCAAGAATGTGGGCAGAGCAGCCGGAAGGGCAGAAGCCCCTGGGGCCCCGTCTGTCTGCAGGGCCAGCCTCCAGCCTCAGCAAGGAAGGACGTCCTCACCCGCTGCCTCGCGGAGGCTACCGAAGACACCAAGCAGAGAGGCGGACACTCCAGGGCCGACACTGCAATTCCACCCGGACAGTCCCCAGGAGGAGGCTCCGCGGAGCCCAGTGGACCTGCTGCCGGGAGAGTCAGGGGGCCCCCCCGACAGGAGGACGGAGGGAAAGTCCTACTGGGGCCACATGCGGCCTGGGTGTCCTCACGGCCATAGGGAACACGCCCACCGTGGTGAAGTGGCCCCTCGTGTTCCGCACGCTTAGCGGTGGGGCCCTGTCCTCAGTTTAAAGGAATGGAGGCCCTTTGGTTTTCACTCTGAAGAACCGCATCTCGGCCTCCACGTCCAGCCTCCTGCTTAGGAGGTCAACCCTAACCTCTGGGCCTGGAGGGAAGGACTGTGAACCATGCTGGTCAGTCAGAAAAGGGAAGTCTGTTGGAAAAGGGGGTCTCGCTGTGAAGAGGAGCTGGTTTGAAACTGTCCCCTTCCCACCCCACCCGCTTCCTGTCTTTGGACCTGGGCGTATGAAGAAGTGATGTCTGGGTGTGGCAGCCGTCTCGCCACCATGAGGAGAAGGCCAAGGGACGTGTGCAGATTTCAACGCTGCGTCACGACATTGAGGAACTAGTGACCCCAGCTGGGCGTTGCCCGCTGCCTGGTGTCCTACATGAACCCGGTGGCCGGATGGCTCGCCACCGTTAGCTCGGGTTTACTCACAACCCGGTGGAGTCCTGCTGGACGCATCGTTGGCGAGAAAGGGTCTGAGTCCCTCGTGTCCTGGCTCCACCGCGATGGCTGGGCCACTGGAGGAGTCTGCACGCCCTGCGGCCTCAGGTCTGCCAGCTGCCCAGTGAAGGCGAGAGCCCGTGGCCTCGCCAGGTGGCAGGGCCAGCCCAGTGCATTGTGGGATGGCCACACGGGCCGTACACAGTGGGAGGCTAATCAGCGCTCTCCTCGGGCAGCAGGGTGGCCCTTTAGCCCCGAGAATGGCAAACAGTGCCAGCGGCCCTGCTCTGTTGGGGACGAAGGCTGCCTGCCCGGCCACGGTCCCTGCGGTGGCCAAGGCTGCAGGAAGTGGCATTGATTCAGCTCTGACTGGCTCATGTCCCTCCCCTGGACAGGATGTGGGCGTCCCTGAGAGCAGGAGTTCCCAGGAGGGCACAGCCTGCCATGTGGAGAGTTGAGCGCCCTGCTCTGGGGCCCAGGTGGCCCCTGCGCCCCCTCCCCGGGTCCAGGTGGCCCCCCATCCCGCGGGCTCAGGCTCCCCTGAAGTGACCCGAGTCATAGCCCAGCAGAAGGCTGTGGTTGGCAGCAGCGCCGTCCCTTCCAGCAGGGACAGTGGAGGCTGGGAGACGAGCCAGGTCCCCTCACCAGGCCCCGTGGGCATCCAAGGTCAAGCAGGGAGGACAAGCTCACTCATGGCCACCAGCCGAGGCCGGGGCCTTCCAGCTCCGGCCCGTGAGGTGAGCTCCCCTCCCGCTTCCCCACACCGGCTCCCCAGATGCCTCTCGGAGGCACAGAGGGGCTTTGGAGGGATTTGGGGGCAGTGACTGTGCTGAGGTGGACGGTCTCAGCGGCCAGCTCTAATGGAGCAGGGCAAGGGGTCCCTTGGCAAGAGAGCAGCGTGTCTGGCCCTAAGGAACATGGTGTCCACCTGGAGCAGGGGGCAGCCAGTCCAATCACCACATGAGGCTTCCAGACCATTCTGACCCCCACTGCAAGCCACCTCGCCCATCTGAGGCCCTAGGATCCTGGAGCAGAGGCGAGATGTCCGGGTCATGGCCAGTGAGGCTCCCTGACCCATGGAACCATAATGCAGCTGCTGGGTGCTCAGCTTCTCTTGGGGAGGAACGGCTTGGGGGGGCCTCAAGGGTGCTGCACCTGGCACCAGCCTCCAGCCTTAGCAGAGCTGGTGCCATTGGCCATGGGGCTCTGGAGGGGCTGTGCCTTCAGAGGCCCCCTGCGGCAGGCAGCAGACAGCACCCACAGACATCCGGGTCCTGCTGGCTGAGGCCGAGGAGGGGGCCCTGTGCCTCTTGCTGGGGGAGGCCTCAGAGGGCGGCCGAGCGCAGGCGCCGACCCCTCACGGGCCTGGAGGCTGGAGGTCTGGGATCCAGATGTGGAGGCTGGTTTCCTCCGAGGCCAGAGTGGCTTGTAGACAGCGTCCTCCCCCCACCCTCCCCTGGTCCTCCCTGTGCGGCTGTGTCCTCTGCTCACAAGGACTCGGTCCATCCTCACAACCCTAGTTAAGCTCAGTGACCCTTTAATGGCCTTTTGTCCAGACGCAGTGGCTCTGAGGACACATTCAGAGGCCTTCCTTGACCTGGGACGGGGAGGCCCAGGATTCACCTGCGAGACAGGAGCAGGGACGCCACGGTGACATTCAGTGAGGGACCTTGAGATGGGACATTAGCCTGGGTTGCCAGGGTGCCTGATGCCACCACAGGGTCCTTGCGGGGAGGAGCAGGAGGCCGGAAGGTCGTGCTCAGTGTGGCACCCAGCCGGGAGCCTGGGGAGCCCGGGACCATTCCTGAGGCCCCTCCGGGGGCAGCACGGCTCAGCCACCTGCCGGTGACACACAGGGCCACTCCCAGGCCCAGGGTCAGCAGGCTGCCCTGCCCGGGCCACCTCTGGCCTCCCGACTGTTTCCTTAAGCCTGCGAGCCAAGAATGGGTCGCATTTTCATGTCTCATTTAAAAAAATGAGTGGACTTTTCTAAGAACAGCTTCACTTTTATAGAAGAATTGAGCAGACAGCGAGAGAGCTCGTATGCCACATCCCCGTCCCCGTCCCCGTCCCCGTCCCCAGCGTCTGCGCGAGAGGGTCCCTCGGTACACTAGAGTGTCAGTGTTGGCAGCATGACTAACCCCGCCCCCAGGTCCCCCTGGGGTCAGTCTAGGTGTGGTGTGGCTCCCGGGTTTAAACAGATGTATACGACGTGCCCAGCGCGTGGCCACATCTGTAATCCCAGCTCGGGAGGCTGAGGCAGGAGGATTGCAAGTTTGAGGCCAGCCTCAGCAACTTAGTGGGACCTGTCTCAAAATGAACTATAAAAATGGCTGGGGGCGTGGCTCAGTGTTAAGTTCCCCTGGGTTCCGTCCCCGGTACCAGAAGGAAACAGCAAAACCTGCGACCTCCACGCACCCTTAAGGCCACGGTGCCACCACCCTGGCACCCGGGCCGCCCCTGCTCACCCTTCCTGCCGGCAAAGCACTGGTCTCCCACCGTCTCCTGGCATGGCTGTCGGGGATCCTGTGCGGGAGTCGCTCAGTGGGCAGCCCCGCAGGCTGGCTTCCCCCTGGGCGGCCTCCGTTCCCCCTGTGCCTTCGAGGCACGGGCTCCGTCCCTCAGCCTAGCCCCGTTGTTGCCTGGAGGCCTCTGGGCTGCTTCCACTGGGCGACAGAGAGAAGCCGCTGTGGACATCCGCCTGCATAGAAGGTGTCCGCTTCTAGCCCGCCTGGTTTCCACGACTGGTGGGTCCACGGCTCATGTACGCCAGGAGCCCCGCAGCTCCCGGCCTGAGCGTCCTGGCCCCGCAGCAGATGGGGGTTCTGGGGTTTGCACTTTTTTGGGGGGGCATCAGGGATTGAACCCAGGGGCACTCGGCCACTGAGCCACATCCCCAGCCCTATTTTGTATTTTATTTAGAGACAGGGTCTCACTGAGTTGCTTAGGGCCTGGCTAAGTTGCTGAGGCTGGCTTTGAACTCGCGATCCTCCTGCCTCAGCCTCCCAAGTGCTGGGATTACAGGCGTGCGCCACCGCGCCCAGCTTTTTGCACTTTCTCATGGAAACAAGCCCAAAGGAGGACCCTGCTCCATGACCGTGGAATTGATGAGAGGTTTACATTCTCGTGTCCCTAAATAAAGTTTTATTCAAACACAGCTGTGCTCATTCGGGCGCTCGGCTCCAGAGCAGTGGGCGGCAGAGCTGGAGCCTCGCAGGCCCGACGCCCCGACCCTGCACCCGACGGGCTCCCCGTGAGGCCACGGCACCCACTCCTGGGGGTGGCACATGGGGTGGCACGTGGGGTGGCACGTGGGGTGGCACGTGGGGTGGCGTGGGCCAGCACTGCAGGCGCACCCCCGTGGTCAGGCCCCCTGCGGCCCTGTCCTTTTCATCCCAGGGGCCCCTTCTGTGCCCCCTGCCCACCCAGGGCGCGGGCAGCACGGGGCTGCCCAGGGAAGGCAGGGCAGGAAGGCACAGGCCGCAGCCTTGGAGCCCAGGAACCTGGTCCCCGCCTTCCAGCCCCGGCCACTGGGGCTCCACGTGTCCATCCCAACAGGAGAGGGACTGGGGAGTGAGGGCAGGCACAGGGTGAGCCCACGAGCCCAGGAGGGAGGACGGGAGAGCGGGCGGGCATGACCGTGGCAGCTGCCCTCCTGGCCTTGGAGCCACTGGCCTCCCAGCAGGTCAGCTGCCCGGCCTGACCCGCCCGGTCTGGGGCTCTTCCTCTTTCACCAACAGGAAGTGCCAGGGCAGCTGGGCCCCGGGGCAGCGCAGGGACACTAAGGGCAGGAGCCCGAGGCCTGAGGAACTGGGGAAGAGGACACTTGTCCCCAGAATCGCAGGACCTCGCCCTGCCCGCGGGGAAGACCCTGCTGGGAAGCCACGGGAGCAGCCGCGCTCTCCTCCTACGGTCACCCTGCTCGGGCCCAGCCTGGCCGCAATCCTGCCTCATGAGGGCAAATGTCCTCCTCGGGCAGCGGCTCCGATGGTGCCACCACGTGGCCACCTGGGCCATCTTGGGTCTCTAGCTCAGTCGAGGTCACTTATTGAGCCAGGCCCTGGAGGGACAGAGGAGGCCCCTGGGCAAAGGCCAAGAGCAGCGGGCAACAGCCTGGGACCAGGCCCCATGCCCTCCGCAGGGAGCCGCCCCGCCCGCTCAGCCTCCCAGAGCCGGCCCCCTCCCAGGCCCCCTCCCAGGCCCCCTCCCAGGCCCACCCCCCGACTCCCAGGCCCCCCAGGCCCACCCCCCACTCCCAGACTCCCAGCTGCCTGCTCGCTAATCACTGTGCCCTTGAGCAAAAATGTTAATCTAAAAAACATAAAAATATAATGACTTACTCGACATAATTGGAACAAACAGGATGAGCTGGTGGGGAGCAGCAGCAGGGGCTCAGGCTGGGTGTGTGTGTGGTGGGGGGGACCTGAGTAGGCGGCAGGAGGGTCCCAGGGGCCAGGGCTGCAGAAGAGACCAGGCTGGATCAGCCAACCTGGGTGTGAATCCCACCTCCTGCTGTGTGTCCTCAGGACAATGAGTTCCCTCTCTGTTTTCCCATCTTCCCATCCACCAGCAAGATGCCAGCTCCTACAGTGCCCCACGCTGCACACTGGTACATTTCTGGCACTGCCCTCAGCTCACAGCAGGCGCTCAGTGAATGGTCAGTGCTGCTACCAGCAGGCACCTCTCCCAGCCCCTCGAGGGCTGAGGAGGTGGGGACAGGGAGGACACCTCCCGGCACACCTGACCTGCTTCCCCTCTTCTCCCCGCATGGCCTGTCCACACCAGCTCCAGCACATGGTCCCTGCCCCAGGGGAGGTGCCCACTCTCCTGCCTGCAGAGTGTCCTGCAGGCTGGGTCTGACCAGCCCGGAGCCAGAGGGGACAGAGGCAGGGCTGGGCATCCGCCGGGAGCCCTTCAGGAAGGGACGCCAGCCTCCCGCCTGGGCAGGCAAGATGGCGGGCAGGAGGGGCCGGCCCAGGGCTCAGCACATATCCGGCCACACACCCAGACCCGTGCACCCCCAGACCGTGCACCCCAAACCTGTGCACCCCGACCATGCACCCCAGATCGTGCACCCCAGATCATGCATCCCAGACCTGTGCACCCCCAGACCGT
>JAJEJO010003182.1:39589-64569 GCA_020662805.1 Glaucomys volans | reverse complement strand
AGATCATGCATCCCAGACCTGTGCACCCCCAGACCGTGCACCCCAGACCCGTGCACCCCAGACCGTGCACCCCAGACCCGTGCACCAGCAAGCCTAACTGGAAACTGGCCTGGCCACGGCCGCCCAGGCCACCCTTTGGGTGAAGGAGGTCCCGCTGGCCCATGGCCACGCCCACTCACTGCGGCAGGGGCCACAGAGGCCCCGAGGTCTGCAGAGCCTCCTGCCCCTGCCCGGAACAGAGTGGTGACCCCGCCTGGCCACTGTGGAGGCCCGTGACCTCCAGGGGACAACCAGGGCCAAGGTGGCTGCCGGTCACCCCCAAGGCCTGTGGTCAGGGTCAGGGCTGCGGCCTGCAGGTGGTGCCTCAGGTGCCTCTGAGGGTGGTGGGCTCGGGGCTCTTAGAGGTCACTGTCACGGGCCTTGGTGGCCTGAGCTGGGTGACCTGGCACCCAGCTTCCTGCACAGCCCTGCATCTGCGCTGGGCAGAGTCCCCACTGGCCCTCCAGGGACTGTCCCCGTCCTCTGTTCTAGTTAGCATGGTGGCTTCCGGGGAGGCAGACTTCTCCCCTACTGTCCCAGGGGACGCCCTGCCACGTTTTATGGCCAAACCTCAGGAGTCAGGAGTCACTGCACCCCTGGGTGGACAGAGGGCCACTGCACACCTGGGTGGACAGAGGGCCCCCCCGGACTCAGGAGAGGAAGTGAGACCCACCTGGTCACCTCGGACTCAGGACCTTCAGTCCTCTGCTCTGCGCCCTGCACCTGGCTCCCCTGCCCTCGTGGGCTGTCGGCCACCCTGCCCCGTGTCCACCTCTGGAGGGGACTGTGCCCCCAGCAGAGCCCCCTGACCTTCCTGCAGCGCCAGCCCAGTGAGAAAGCGTCCCCACCAGCCAAGGAGCAGCCCTTGCCGACCGTGCACACCGTCCCCAGAACAGCAAGAGGTGGAGTCCTGCTGTGGAAAGCCACCGGCCGTGGCCTCGTGTGACAGCTGCCCAAGGACTGAGGCAGAGGGAGGGCCGAGAAGAAGCCAGCCACACAGAGGTCCAGGGAGGGGGTCCAGGCAGGGGGACAGCAGGTGCAAAGGCCCTGAGGCCAGAAGTACAGCAAGGAGATGGAGGTGGGTGGGGCCTCCACGGCGAGGCCTTGGGCGCAGGGGCTGGTGGAAGCAGCAGGAGCCCTGGAAACGGCAAGCGGGTGACGTGGTCTGCGTGACGCTTGCCAACGTGGCCTGACTGCCACCAGGAGCACGGACCACAGGGCAGGGGCGGCAGGGCTCCCGTCACGCCTGGGCCGGGGCCAGGCTCAGCTGACCGAGGTCAGTCCAGCGAGGACTTGCCAAGGGCCAAGCTCGCCCCGACGTGGTGCCCACCCCAGAGCTCAGAATCTGGGAGAGGAGGACACACGTCCATCCTCCAAGGCAGGGCCAGTCCTCAGGCCAGAGCGGCTCTGGGCCTCAGGGGACGGGGGTCTCATGGCCTGAGCTGGGGTGCTCCTGGACCCCAGGCCCGGAGTGAGCGGATAGCCCTCGAACCCTCCTCGGGGCCCTAGGAAGCGCCTGGCTGGGTGACCAGCCCCCGAACCTCCCCTGACCCTCTGGACAGGATGCTTGGCGTCCCCACCGTCCTTGCCTGGAACTGTCCACGAGGCTCGGCTGCAGATGCCACCCCGGCCATCTCTGAGTGACCGTCCACGTGGGCGAGAGTCTCCTCAGGCAGGGCCTCAGAGCTATGGGACGTCCGAGAGGGTTAGGTCCAGGCCTGGCAGACCCCAGCCCCGTCCCAGCCACCCCGGGGCCGACGTCACTCATCAGTCCCAGCTGGCTTCCCGCCAGGACCCTCGTGGGCACCTCCGGGGCGGCCAGGCCTGATGGCCGCCCACTACCAAGTGAGGGGGCTCCCAGGCGCGGGTGCAGCACGACCCGGTGCCTGTGGGGGACAGAGGCCCACCCAGCCCCTCGACCCGGGAGGGAGCGCAGGCGGGAACCTCCTGCCGTGGAAGTCGCCCTGGGGAGGGGGAGGGAAGCCCAGGAAGCCCCTCGGCCGGGCGCCTGCTGAGCGAAGGGTCCATCCCTCACCCTGCTGAGCGCCAACTGTATGCCCACGGAACTCGGCCGGGGGACTAAGAAGCAGAAAAGACAGGAAGCAGGGCCGCCAGCCTGTGGACGTGGCCGTGAGCCACGGAGCTGAGGCCATGTGCAGTGTGAGGGGCCCGGGGACCCGGGTGGAGGCCCCAGGGCAGAGAGGGCGCCATTGTCCCCCGGCTATTTCTTTCTTCTCCGGGTTCAAAGTCTGGCCCAGGAGAGGGCTTGGCGCTGGGGCCACCGGTCAGGAGAGGCCGGGCCCCTCTGGGCAGCTACGGAGAGAGCCGGGGGCCAGGAGCTGGACACCAGGCCGGCTGACGGCGGCTCCACGGAAGGACAGACTCGGGCAGAGAGAGCCAGGGAGGGCAGGCCCGGCGGAATCTTGCTGAGTCACTCAGGACCTCCCAAAGCGGCCTAGGCTGGCCTGGAACCTGCGGGCCTCCTGCCTCAGCCTCCTGAGTCACCGGCCCGGCTGGGACGAGGGTCTTTTTAAAAGAGACAGAGGGCCGGGCGTGGTGGCGCACGCCTGTAATCCAAGCGACTTGGGAGGCCGAGTCAGGAGGATCGCGAGTTCAAAGCCAGCCTCAGCAACTTAGCGAGTCCCTAAGCAACTCAGTGAGACCCTGTCTCTAAATAAAATACAAAATAGGGCTGGGGATGTGGCTCAGTGGTTAAGTGACCCTGAGTTCAATCCCTGGTTCCAAAAAATAAATAAATAAAAGAGCCAGAGACGCCGGCCCCGCCCTCCAGGAGCCCCCCAGGGACAGCCAGGGGCCACGCGTCTGCAGAGGGGCCCCGGCACCCAGATGGGGTGCTGGTCTTGGACCCCAGGCTGCAGAGCGGGAGGGGGCGCGCCTGCTGTCTGGTCCGAGCGGCTGAGCGAGGGGTGCGTGTGCGGACCCCCTGCTGGAGGCCTGGGGCAGGGCTGGGCCACAGGAGGAGGTGGCCAGGGGCAGACAGCGTCCTCAGGCCACAGCCATGGACAATGTCCTGGGGGGGCCTCCAGACCCCACTGCACGGAGGGCCACCAGCACGCAGGCCCTTTCTGACGCGCTCAGGGGCCTCCTGTCCCCAGGTCAGCCAGGCCACCCGGCTCCTTTGCAGCCCAGCCCCCTTGCCCACACCTGCCGCGGATTCCAGAAACCCCAACACAGCATCTCCCGGGGAACGTGCCTCCTTCTGCCCGACCCTCTCTGGCCCTGGCTCTGTCCCCTGCCCTAACCCTCAGGTTCGGGAGCAGGAGGGTCACCCTGCTGGCCCCTGGGCAGAGCCGCCCTCCTACTGCCCCCTAGTCACCGCCTCCTCTCTTTTCCACAGTGACCTTCACCCCCCCAGGGAGCAGATCATGGAAATTAGTCACTCAACAAACGTTTATGGCTCCCTGATGAGACTCCTGGAGGCAGAGGTGAGCTGAGCTGAGGCTGGCCCTGGGGAGGCCGCAGCTCCGGGGGGGCATCAGGCAGGGCGTGCTCCAGGCTCCCCTCCCCAAGAGGCTCAGTGGGGTGTGGCAGTAGGGGAGGCCACCATGCCCTTGAGGCCTTGGCGGTCCCATGGAAACACCTGCCATGCTGTGGGGACCCTTGGCGGCCCCTCCAGAGTAACCATGGCAACCAGCACTGGCCGAGTTGGCAAGAACCCACAGAGGCCTCAGTCCCCAGGCCCACGCTGTCCAGACCCGCACGCTCAGGGAAGGACGGGCCCTGGCGGCTCCCGGGGACGAGCTCTGAGTCCCAGAACGTCCTCCTGATGTGAGGGTCCCCCTGCACCTGGGCCTTGGGCCAGGCCAGCGAGGCCAGGCTACCACAGGGCTTGCAGCGGACGCCTGTGTCCGTCTGCCTGGGGCCACGGGCCACCTGTGCAGTCTGCCCTCTGAGCAGGGGCGGGGCTGGAGGCCAAGGGGAGCTGAGTTACCCCCAGTAAATCCCTGGGCAGCAGGACTCAGGTGGGCTCCCTGGCTGCAGGACACCTGGTGGGACCTGAGCACCGTCCCCAGGCTCCATGGGCGAGGACCACTGGGAGCTGGCACCCGGCCTCTCTTGGCGCCCGGCCTCTCCTGGTCCCGTGGCCCTCTGCTCTCGGACTCCATGCCCACCCTCCTCGTGAGCAGCCGCAGCCTGCTCACACCACAGTGAGCCCTAACCAGCCTCACCAGCTCCTGTGACGCCCTCCTGCCAAACCTGAGGGTGGCCTTGGGGACCCCCAAGGGAGACGCAGCAGGACTGCTCCCTGGACAGGGAAGCCAGCTGGGGACCCTGGCCCCAGGTTGCAGCCACTGTGTCTACGTCATGACGCATGGGGACTCAGCCCTGCAGCGGGACTTCCAGTCTGACTCCTGAGTGACACCTGGTCTCACAGACTGTGGGCAGGACGGGGTGTCCAGTCTGCCTGGAGCATGGGGGGCTATTTGGGGAGGGGGCAGATTCTGAGAGAACCTTTAAAAGTAGGTGATCATCAGCACACGACAGTGACGCAGCCACATCAGAGTTCACAGCAGCTCAACTCACAATAGCTAAGCTATGGAACCAACCTAGGTGCCCTTCAACAGGTGAACGGATAAAGAAATGTGGTGCATATACACAATGGAATATTACTCAGCCTTAAAGAAGAATGAAATTCTGGCATTTGCAGGTAAATGGGTGTAACTGGAGAATATCGCACTAAGCGAGATAAGCCAGTCCCAAAAAACCAAAGGTCGAATGCTTTCTCTGATAGGCGGATGCTGATCCAGAGTGGGGGTGGGTAGGGAAGAAAGAAGGAACCTTGGATTGCGCAGAGGGGAGCGAGGGTGGGGTGGGGCGGTGCGGAGGGGGAGGACAGTGGAACGAGACGGACATTATTACCCTGTCCACATGTATGAAAAAAATTTAAAATAAATACTTATAGAAAGAAAAAAATCTGAATTGGGTTCATTAAATATGAAATAAAATGGGTGAGTCTGCATTTTTCCTGGACGTAGATGAAATCCATTTTCTTTAATAAGGGAAATCTAGCAGGGCTGGAGTCACATGGGGCACTAAACGGACCCCTCGAGCCCCCCGGAGGCCACCCCAGGTGGCAGTGCCCGTGGCAGCGTCCTCTGTGAAGCCGGCACAGGCGCGGGCTCAGTTCCAGGTGCCGTGAGGAGCCGCCACCAACCTGGTGGCCTGAGTGCATCCCCAGCCACCTCGCCAGGCAGTGCGAAGGCCCTGGCCACGGCCGCTCTGCCCCTTCTAAGTTCTGGAGGCCTCCTGCCTTCCTTGTCTTGAAACCCTACAGCCTGCAGCTGTGGAGGCCACACCTCCTGCCTCCCTCTGGACGGACACCGGTGACCACAGGTCAGGCTGCCCACTCAGATGGTCCAGAATGGCCTCCTGTCTCCGGGAGGGGACACAGCCTCTCTGGGAGCCGTGCTCGCACCCCCTCGTCCCACGCACACGCCTCAGAGCCCGCTGAGCGCAGCTCACGGGCTCCCTCCTGCAGACTCCAGGCCCCGCCTGCTCAGGATCGGGTGAGTTTTGCTGATACTCTTGGTACTTGGGCGGCCTCCCTCCTCTGAGCCTCCCAGCCAAGGTCTGACAGGTAACAGATGGGCTACTTTATACAGCGAGGTTGAGGGTCGGAGAGGGAGTGTGAAGAAAGAGGTTCAGAGAGGTTAGACAGCTTGCCCCAGGGCGCACAGCCAGGAAATGGCAGACCTGGCCCCATGCACTGCCCTGTTTCCCCATCAGGGCATCAAGGTGAGGACAGAGGGCAGCTGGGGGTTCAGGGGATACTGGGGGGGACTGGTATCCACGGCGCTTTCTGCCCTCAGCAGAGGTCTTGGGCCCAGGGCCTCCTGTCCATCTGGCCACCTGAGGACTGCTCCCCACCAGGGGGGCTGAGGGGCCTCTGCCCGCCTGGGCCTCTGGTGGATCCGTCTAGGGACAAGGCATGTCCCCTCCTTTTGGCCCACACTCCCTGGTGGCCAGGCCACCTCTGCCGTCTGTGGTGACATCATTGCTTAGGGCCCAGGGAGCCGCTGAGGCCGTCCTGGTGGGTGCTGGACGGCCCTGTTCCCACCTGCTGTCCAGCCGGCAGGAGGACCTGTGGCCTGGGGTTCAGGGAGGGGAGGGAGCACGGGGGTGACCCCCTTTCCACTTCATCCTGAAATTGGGGCCCACAGCCTCCTGCCCTGCCTGGGTCTGCCCCCACTTAGCACCCAGGTCCCACACCCAGGGACCCTCCTGCTGGGGCCAGGCCTGTCCCCACCTCCAGGGCTGGGGACCAGTCTTATTGCCTGGGGACCCTCCCCTGCCCTGCCTCTGTCCCCTGTGGAATGCAGAGATGTCACCTCCAGGCCGACTGTCAAGAGGCCCAAGGGGGCCAGGGCCTGCAAGGGGCTCAGTGCCCAGTAGGTGGCCACCCCAGGGCAGCGGCACAGCAGAGGGCAGCAGGTGGGCAGGGAGGGCGGCGGTGTCTGGGCTGTGCCCCCGTGGGCCAGACCCTGGCCCGCTCGCCACGCTTCTCCAGGACTCAGGACGGGGACGGTGCCACCATCTTGCAGACGGAGCTGAGGCTGCGGAGCACCCGGCAAGCTCCACCGGCTCCCTGTGCTGAGGCGCCCCCAGGGAAGGAAGGGCGGGTCTCCAGCCTGCCCCACGCCCGGAGCTGCCCCCCCTGGAGCCTGAGCCAGGAGGCTGCACAGGGCCTCCGCCCTGGAGGCTGGCTTTCCCCCAGTCTTTCCACCCAAACCACAGGCGGGAGCTGACCTGGGCTCCGGGCCTCTGCTCCCAGGTGGGTTTGGTTGTGGAAAAAGTGACTCTTCGCAAGAATCTGTCGCGTCTTTTAGGACGTCGTGAGGACCTTTGCAGCTGCCGGCTCCAACCCGTACCGTCCATGCCGGGATGAACACCGGCAGACAGAGCCCGCCGAGCCGGAGCCCCCCGGGGCCAGAGGAGGTGTGAGAGGGTCAGACCCCAAGGTGGGCGACGGCCGCCCAGCCCTGGGCCTGCCTGGTCCAGGCGCCGTCTGCGGAGTTCCCTGGGTATTGACAGCTCGACGCCCCGGGGTTCTGATCAACCCACTTTGCAGGTGGGGACGCTGAGGCTGTAGAGGGGAAGTCCCTGCCAGGTGAGGGACGGGCAGAGCGGGGGACGGGCCGGCCAGCAGAGCCTGCATCCCTGGGGGGCACTGCCTATGGGGAAGCCCCCACGGGACCATCAGAGTCTGAGAATCTGGGACAACGGACAGCCGGGTCCTCCAGGTTGGCCCCCCAGGGAGCCCTGGGGGGTGCACTGGCCAGACTCCCTGGAGCACCAGTGGTCTCCGCCTGGGGCACCCCAAACCCTGCCCGGTGCCTGTCACTCACCTCCAGCTGCACCCGCCCCAGCCTCCCCTGGGCTCCGGGGCCTCCTGCCCCGGCAGCTGGCCACCCTCCCTGCCCTCAGGGCCCCTTCCCCCCAGCACCCCCACCTGCGTCCCTGGCTGGTCCCTGGTGTGGAACAGTAGCACCTGCCACCCCCCACGTCACCCTGGGGACCCTAGCGTGACACTGCGTTCCACGAGCCCAGCTCACAAAGGCCCCAGGGCAGCGACAGGTCCCAGCACCGCGGCCTCGGATGACTGGACGGAACGGTCTCAGCCGCCGCGGGCGGCCCCCACCCCTGCGCCAGCCCTGGCTGACCTTGGCCATGCGGATGGCCGCCCGGTCTCTCCAGACCTGCTGTTTTTCAAGAGAAGCTGAACATGCAGATTTTTCTGTCAAAGCTCCCGTTTTATTTGACACACCAGCCACTTCTTCAAATCCACCAAGAGGCCGGGCCACGCTCGGCCAGTGGCCTCTTCCCGGCCACGGGAAGGAGCCAGGCTGGAAGGACGGGCCAAGTCGGGGCGGGGACAGGCCCTGTGGGCTGGCAGGCTGGGGCGGGAGCCTGCACCCCACCTCAGGTCGCCCCCTCGCCCACCTGCCCAGGGCCCATCCCGGCTGCCAGGATCCAGCCGCCGCCATGCGGGGCACTGCCCTTGGCCACCCGCCCGCAAACTCCCTGGGCCAGATGGTCCCGCTGCCTCCAGCTGAGGCCAGGCTTCCGAGGCTCCTCCCACGGGCCCCTCTCCGCCTGCGAGGAAGCTCCGGGGGACGTTTCTTGGCCGGCGGTCAGGAAGGCTGGTTCAGCTGGGAACCTTCTGGATCGCAGCCCCCCGCCCACCCCGTGACCCGAGCCCAGCGAGGTGGCCTTTGCGGCTAATTGCTTTCAGACAGATGGCCACCCCGGTGCAGTCCCCGGCTGGGGTGGGGGACGCGGGAGAAGGCCCTGACCTTGACCACTGCATTCCTGAAGGACTTGCTGGGCCTGTGCTGGGGGCAGGGTGAGGGCTTGTGCGGGGGGCGGGGGGCTTCCCAAAGGAACAGGGGGGCTTTCAAAGGAAGTGGCCGACCGGGACCCCAGGGCTGAGCAGAGTGGGAGAACACCCCCCAGGAAGCGCCAGGTGGCAGCCTGGGGAGGAGAGTGGCCCTGAGCTGGATCCCTCGGGGCTGCGTCTGGAGGGTCTGGAGGTTTATGGGGAGGCCAGAGGACCCTCCCAGCCGGGTGCCCCCCTTCTCCATAGGGTCACCTCGAATTTGAGGGCACTGAGGCCACAGCCTCCCACCAAGACTCCAGGCCTCCCAGAGGCCACGAGTAGCCTGAGGTCGCTTGGCCCGTCCATGGAGATCCCCTGAGCGCCTGCTGCATGCTCCTGGGACCCACCCCCCAGGGCAGGGGACACGCAGGACATGGCATGGGACCTGGAGGCTTCTAGGTTTGCAGAGGAGACGGGCATTCATCCGCAGATGCCTCATGACCCGTCCAGGGCCAGGGGCGCAGACCCTGCTGACTGACTGCCCCGGAGCTCCGGGTGTGGGACCCTCCTTTTCTCCTGGGCTGACTTGGGTAAGGGGTGGCTCCCCCAAATCCAAACGGCCAGCCAGATGAGAGGGCGGGAGGCTGGGAGCCAAAGCAGGCACCGTCCACTCTGGAGAGGGAGGTGGCCTCCCTCTCCCAACAGCCTTGAGGGCCAGGGTCCCCAGGAAGGCTGGCAGGCGGCAGGTGGGGGCAGGAGTCTGCTGTGGGGGCCCAGCGGCTGTTCCTCGGCACCTCGATGACCCCAGGCCCCTGAGGCCCGCAGCCCTCTCTAGAAGCTTCCTTCACGAGGCTGCATTTGAGGGCGAGGCAGAGAGGTGAGCGGTCAGAGCACAGGCTGGGTCCAGGCTGCCCAGGGTCAATCCCAGCTCCACTGCAGCGGTGTGACCCTGACAGGCCTCTTCTATGAAGTGACCACAACCATCTGCCCCCAGGGGTCACACAGCCAGGCTGGGCTGGGCCTGCTGCTCAGAAGGTGCTCGGTCACCGTCCTTACTCGGGAACTGCTGCCCACCGGGCACTTTCCCCGCCAGGCTGCCTCTCAGGGAGGTGGAGGGCGCGGCCAGCACCGGGCTCGGCTGGCCCTGCTGGGCTCCGGGTCACTGTGACGTGCCAGCCTGAGCCCTGTCCTCCCCCAGGTGCCTGTGCTCCCCCTGGCTGCCCCCCAGGCTCACCGGGCAGCCCCAGCCCCTCAAGCCACCCAGGGCCATCCGCCAAACCTGTGATTGAGGACATCGATAAGGCGCCCAGACGCCCCGAGATGTCAGCTGATATGTTTTTAATCTGCCGTGAAGGTGATTTAAAACGCAGCTCTGCTGGACGGGCGGGAGGACATTGGAAGTCTCCATCACCCCGCGCCTGGCGTTGGCGCCCAGAGACGAGGCCCAGGCCCCGCGCTGTGCTTCAGGGGACAGGGGACGCAGTGCCATTGAGTCAGCCGTCTGCAGGGAGCGGAGCTGCTGGCCCACGAGACAGGGGTCGGCCTCTGCTTCACCAGCCCTCGCGCTGTGGCAGGACCGTCCAGGCCTCTGCACTCGGGGACAGCGAAGGCCGGCTGGCGGGACTTCGGGCCAGCGGCAGGGGAGGGGGCCCGGGTCTCTTTGCCCTCGGCCGGCCGTTCCTGGGCCTGGAGGAGCCTGGTGGGCAGCGGGCGACCCCTGCTCCACCACCAGCCTCCCTCCCTCAAGTCCCAGCTCATCCGCACGCGCCTGGCTCCCGCGGGACAGCGCTGCCACCTACCCAGGACCAGGCGGCCGGCCTCTGGCTGTGGGCTCAGCCCCAGGACACCAAGAGTCCCCTCTTGGTGCTGGACATGGTGGCCGAGCGCTGCCCGCTCTGGGCGCCAGGGGCCCAGCCCTGGTTTGGAGCAGCTCTCGGGCTTCAGCCCCGGAGCCCCTGCTGCTTCCCCAGTATCAGCTGTGGGCAAAGTTGGTTTTTCCAAATAACCGTCCCGATCACAGGCATCTATTGAGCACCGACTGTATGCCAGGCACTTGGCAAACTGCCGTGTGCAGCAGCTGTGCCCCAAACCTGCAGGGAAAGGGCTGTCTCGGAACCCACTCTACAGATGAGGAGACGGGGAGGCCCAGAGAGGGCAGGGACCTGCCCTGAGGCCACACAGCCCATAGGAGTTGGGACTGAGAGCCGCAGTCGGAGCCCCGAGTCCGGGCTCTTTGCCCCGTGCCGCTGAGAGGTGAGCAGACCTGGCCCACGGGTGGCCATGCAGCGCCCGGCAGCTGGCCGCTGGGGTCTGGCCTTGGCCCTGCATGGTGTCTGCAGTCACACGTGCCTGCCGGTCATCGCAGTCACTCAGGGAAGCCTTCCGAGCTTCCGCAACAGGCCAGCCCCACAGGTGCTGCAGGCTCGGGGACGACCGGCTGGTGTCCCCTGGGTCCTCCCACCGTGGGGAGGAGAGGGTGTCCAGTGGACTGGGCAGGGAGGTTGTTGGGGGCACCCCGGGCAGCCCAGCGTCAGCCAGCGCCCGAGCCGGGCCCCGCCCCTGTCTGTCCTGCTCCGAGCCCCCTGGTGCCACCCGCTGCCCCCTCCGGCCCCTTTGGCACTGCAGGGCACCCTCTGCCCGGCTCCCACCCACCCAGCTCCTCCCAGATGCGAGCCCCCGACCATAGTCTCCGGGTGGACCGCCACCCCCAGCAGCCTCCACCCGTGGGCCTCAGAGGCCGTTCCACAGTCGTGTCCACAGCCCCCACCCCACTGCAGCTGCTCACCGCGGGCAGGGGGAGTGGCTCCTGGGCACCATCCTGGGCCTGCCCGGCGAGACTCCCCCAGCGGGCACTGGACAGCCTGCCACCCCCAGAGAGTCCTGCCACCCCCAGAGAGTCTCACCAGCCTGTGAGGCCTCCGTGCGTCCACCCCTGCCCACGAAATCCACGGCTAGGCCAGGACAGGAGCGCACGAGGAGCCCAGGGGCTTGGACGCTACCAAAGATGGGGACGGAGTCCAGAGGACAACAGGAGAGAAAGCCCTGGAGCCAGCAGATCAGACGGCACGAGCCCCTCACCCAGTAGGGAGAAGGCCCTGGGCACCAGGGTCCCAGGAAGTGACACCCGCGAGGAGGAGCAAAGGTCGACCGCTGGCAGCTGGATCCGGAGGTGGAGGAGAAAGTTCCAGGCAGAAAGAAAGGCCGTGCAAAGGCCCTGAGGTGGGAGGCCTCCTGGGGCCCAGCCACCTCTCCTTCACCAGCCTCCAGAGTGGAGATGGAGGCACAGGAACGCATGCCTCCCGCCTCCTGGACATCGGGCAGGGGTGATGGAACTGGGCTCCTGAGGACGAGCTGCCCGGTGCTGCGGCTCTCCTGACAGGTGGACGGTTGCCGGTGCTGCTGTCCCAGGTGGGGCCCCTAAAATCCAACCCCAGGAGGGGGCAAACCTGAGAGGCAGTGTAGACAGCCCCCGAGTCCCCCTTGTCACCGATGAGGGGCTCAGGCTCCCGGCAGCCTCAGCACTCGCTCACCGGCACACCCTGTCTCAAATGTTCCAGAACCTTCCAGCTGTCCAGCCACCACGGGAGAGAGGCAAGCCGCAGAGTCACGTGCAGGCCCAGCCCGGCTCCCAGACTCGTCCCCAGGGGGACAGCTGACCCTCTGGAGGCTGGTGCGGGCGCACACCTGTGACCCAGCTGTTCGGAGGCTGAGGTGGGAGGATCTCCGGCTGGAGTCGTGGCCTCTACGCAGGAGGGGAGCACCACCAGACCCTTAGAGCCTGTGACAGACACTCCCCGGGGGTCCCGGCCCCCAGGTGTCCCCAGGGCCCCGCCCACCCTGCTCCCCGTGGACAGACCCCTGGTCCAGGCCCTGGCGAGCCGCTCGAGGCATCGTAACAACCCCCTCCAGGCAGCTGAGAGGAAGGCCCAGGCCAGCCTCCCGTCAGGAGGCTGACGTCACCTGCTGTACACGGAAGGTGACCCTGGAGGTGACAAAGGCTGTGGCCTGAGCCCCGGCTCTCTCCACAGGAGGCGCACTGCGTGGCGGGCGGGGAGGCGGGAGGCGGGAGGCGGGAGGCAGACACGGCCGCCGCAGCCTCTGTCCTTGAAGCTGAGGAGAGCAGAAAGAAAAGAGGGGACATCTCCGTGGCGGTGTCTGCAGTCACCTGGGTCTTCCCAACCTCGGGGACGGTCACCAGTCAGGGTGACAGCAGCGTTTGCCTGGGGCCTGGGACCAAGAGCGTCACGTGCCCTGTCTCATTTAAAGCCCCCGACAACTCTGCAAGGTGGGCGCTGGCGTCTCCATCACAGGGAACACAGAGAGGTTAAGTAACTTACCTAAGGTCACACAGCCAGTGAGTGGTGATGCCTGGATTTGAACCCAGGCCCCTCACCGCAGCCTGTGCCCCTCCCCACCCTGCAGGCTGTCACCTGGGAGGCACACACAGGTCACGCCTGTCATGGGCTGGACGCTGAGTGCATAGTGTCCCCCCAGAGCCCACGTCCACCTGGGCACCCGTGGGTACTGCCTTCGGCCATCTTTGCAGATGTGGTTGAGTCAAAATGAGGTCAGAATGGAGTGGGTGCCCTGTAAGAGGGAGGCTTGGCCACAGGGACACAGAGGAGCCCCCCAGGGACGGAAGTGGAGGGGCAGGTGGTGCAGCCATGGTCGGGGACGCTGGGGACTGTGGCACCACCAGGGCTCAGGAGAGGCCTGGACGGGTCCTTCCGGAACCTTCCACAAGAGCACGCCTGCTGACACCTTTCAGACCCTCGGCCTCCACGTGGGGCCCCGAATCCCTGCTGCGTGAGTCCCCACCAGAGGGTCTGGCGATTCCCCTCAGCCTGTGTGGGGGGCAGCGTCTCCCAGAGGACGAGAGCCGCAGGCAGCCCGAGCGCTTCAGAGGAGTCCGCTGTCCTCTGCCCAGGGAAGGCCCAGCCCTGCTGCCCGCTGGCCCTCTCTGTGGTCACTGTGTGACCTCAGGCAGGTGCCTTTGCCTCTCTGTGCCTCTGGTTCCTGGGGTGGAAGCAAGGAGCCCTCAGGCCCTGGCCCTGGGGGCAGCTCGTGGACGGAGCCTGGGTCCCCCCAGGTGGTGGCCCCGTCTGGGCGCTGGAGGCCCCTCCTGCCGGCCACCTGCGGAGAGTCGTTCCAGGCTGCCAGAGCCACGCCGGCCACGCGCTCTCCGCCACGATGGCCACAGGCCGGTGCCACCAGGACCGGTTTCCCGCTTCATTTGAATCACATGGACACAGCCACGCTTGTAGCTTCTGACCACTCTGGACACAGCAGGGCCTGGACAGCACGTGTCCTCCCGCCCTCGAGCCCCTTCCTGAAGGCGCCAGGGCGACCATATCAGCTCCGCAGTCGCCCCGCACCTGGTGCCCCACGTCCGACCTGCTGCCCTCACTGCGCCTCTGCCGCCCGTGTCCCTGTGTCCACCCCAGGAGGGGCAGGGCCACCCCTGGACACTCTGACCAGTCACATTGTGCAGTCCCTGGTCAAGTCTGAGCTCAAGGTGGCAAAATGAAGGCCTTCGGGGGATCCACAGCACTGGTCCTGCTCTGCTGTGTGGCGGCAGGCAGACCTCCGAGCCTCTCTGAGCATCAGCCAGCCCGGCTGCACAAGGAGGGCGGAGAAACACTGTGCAGCCTCCCGGGCCCAGGAGCCGGCCGCAGCCACGGGCACCCACGCACATGGAGTCCTGCTGCCCAGGGCTCAGTCAGGGCGGGAGGCCACGAGGCTCAGGGGTGTGAATCTGGGGTCATTCAGGGTCCATCCTGCGACACCTGCCGGAGCCACACACCAGGTGCCCCTGTGCACACAGGTGTCACGCACGCCCGGGTCCCTCTGCTCCTGTGCCCGCCCCCCGTGTGCCCCTGCACCTGCGTGAGCCTGGACAGACACTGAGCCCCTGGTTGGATGACCTTGGGGAGGAGGCACGAGGTCACTGCCTGGACTCGTCCAGCGGAGAGGAGGGCAGGGGGCATCCCGTGGGGCTGCTGGGAGGAGGGAACAAGCCAGTCCCAGCCCCGTCCTCAGGACCCACCTGGGCTGGACTTGACGCCCTGATCACACTCTCCCTGATGCCTGCCTGACATGCTGGGCACCAAGGCCAGATGCAGACTGGATGCATTCTGGGTCCCCAGTGAGTCCTGGAAGTCAGGAAGGGTGCGAGGCCCCCGTCCACCCCAAGCCCCTGCCTGGCCCCAGGGAGCAGAGAGGAAGACTGCCCGCGTGGGATGGGGGATGCCTGCTGTCCAACCTCTCGGGCAGCCAGATGGCCGGCCAATTGCAGCCCTCCACCCTGCTCCTCCCGGCACGACCAGGCTGGTGCTGGCCACGCAGGCACCCTGTGCTGTGGGCAGGCCATGCCAGGCAGGTGCTGGACGCCCACCACCGGGCCAGTGTTGGCCAAGTGTGGACCAGAGCCTCACGCTGGGCAGACCCGGGCAAGACTCCGCACCGCTCAGCACAGGCCGGTGACCCATGACCAGGGCACAGCAGTGACCCAGAACGACGTGGTCCCTGGCCTCTGACCTCAGGGTGCCCACAGGCTTCAGTGGGGTGGGGTCCAGTGACAGAGGATCCCTGTCCCCCTGAGCAGAATGAAGAGTGGAACTGGGGCTGCTGTAGGCCTGGGGGTCCCGCCAGGGGCAGCAGGGACCTGGACGGAAGGACTGTGCTGTGAGGGCTGGGCAAGGTCACTGGGCAGAGGGAGCGGCCGGGCAGGGGCCCAGAGTGCGCTGAGGGCGCAGGGGACTCTGGTGGGGGAGGCCAGGGTGGCCATCGGGGGGAGCCAAGGGTGCGTGCTGGGGACAACAGCTGGACGCGTGCTGGGGACAACAGCTGGACGCAGGCAGCGCAGGGGCCGCCCGGGACCCTGGCACCTGCGCCCGGCGGCCTCCCCGTCAGGCACAGGCAGACCTCGCTGGGCCTGCGCCCGGCGTCCTGGCCTGTCTGACCCCCAGAGCAGGCCCGGGAGCTGCTCTCGGCCCAGGGCGCTGTCCCCACGTCCCCGAGGCTGGGGCCGAGCTGTCCCCTCTCCCCTGGGCCCCAGGCTCCGAGGCCAGCGTCCCCAGACGACCCCTCTGCAGCCTGAGCTGTGGGCTCCCTCCCGCGGGCTTCGTCACACACGGTGACATTTATTTATTCCCTCACACGGGAGCGAGCGCAGGGGAATCAATTATTCAGCGGCGAGGAAGCTCTTTGAACAGGAGACCAGGGGGACCTGGGAGAGCGCCAGGGGGACCTGGGAGAGCGCCAGGGGGACCTGGGAGAGCGCCGGGGGGACCTGGGAGAGCACCAGGGGGACCTGGGAGAGCGCCAGGGGGACCTGGCAGTGCCCAGCTCCACGCGGTCAGCCTCGCCTGCCTGCTGGACCCGGGCTGCCCGGGAAGGGCCTTTCTGTGAAGGAGAAGAGAGGGAGGGTGTGACGGAGAGGAGGTGACAGGGGGAGGGGGAGGGGGAGGAGGTCAGGGGAGGACATGGGGGGGGGAGGGGGAGGGAGGGGTTGCAGGTTCCCCTCGGCTCCTCTGGCCGGGCTGGGCTGGGAGGGTTGCAGGCTGGAGCTGCAGGGACGGGTCCTCCCCATGCTTCCCCAGGTCCCCAGGTCCCCAGGAGGGGACTGACAGGCAGCCCTGTTCCACAGACTCAGAGAAGGAGCAGCTGGTGACAGACACTCCGTGGCCTGGCCCCAGTGCCGGGAGCGAGATCTGGGCACGTGTGTGTGCGTGTGACATCGGGGTGACCCTGCGGGGGTCCCTCTGGCAGGACAAGCCCCAGCTCCTGGGCGCAGGATCTTCTGGGACACGGGACGCTGGCCAAAGCCCCACGGAGACCCCAAGTCAGCCCTTGAACCTGACCTCCCCTCCCGCCACCGGGGTCCTCGCTCGGGGGCTTCAGCCAGCCGGGGAGGGAGGTGGCGCTGCTGGCTGGGCACAGGCAGGGTGACGCTTCTGTCTGACCCAGGAGTCCCCAGAGGAGCCCCGTCCTGCCGGAGGACAGAGGCAGGGGCGCCCGGGCTGTGTCGCTGCCCAGGGAGGACAGGGCGGCTCAGCTCCTGCCCGGCCGGGTCACGAGGCCCGAGGGAGGTGGGAGTGGGGTCTGGGCGTCCCCAGCTTCTTCCTGCCCTGTCCCCACCTCTGCCTTGGGCCCCCTCCACCACCCCAGGGGCCAGAGCCACACCTGCATTCAGCAGGTGCACAATAAGTGCAGGCCCATGGGACCCGGATGTCACCTGGAGGCCTCTGTGAGAGGAAGCAGGACAGCACAGGGGGCAGCCGGGACCCGCAGGAGGCGACTCGCGGCCCAGTCTCCCCTCTGGACGGAGTCGGGCCCTGCGGGGAGGCCAGGCCTGGCTCCCAGGGGCCGAGAAGCACCTGCACCCGCATCGGGCGGGCAGCAGAGCCCTGGGCTCCACCCTCTCAGCCGCCCAGGCGGGTCCCGTGGGGCCGTTATATAGTATTACTTTTTAGATGGTAAACGGAGCCCAGAGAGGTGAAGGACCATTCCTGAGGACACACAGCGCAAGCTGCCTCCTGGGCCCTCCTGGACGGGCTCTGTGTGCTGGGCAGCCTGGGGCTCTCGGCACGGCCGCCCTGGCAGACACGGGGGCTGCTGTGTGCTCTGAACCAGAGGAGGCCCCCGCCGTCACTCAGGAGGCTGCGGTGGGCACCACACCCCCGGAGGCAGGCAGCCGGCTGGCTGGCCGCTGGGCTGCTGCCATGGCGACGGTGCCGCTGCCCTGCCGCTGTGTGGGCACATCCTGCCTCCCTAGGCACTGCGTGGGCGCTGGCCGGCCACCTCGCCCTGCCCCTCCGCCAGGAGTCCTCAGGGGTCCCGAGAGCCCCCGCCCGGTTCACCTGCAGCCCCGCGGGGCAGACGGCGCAGAGCCGGCTCCCCCACATCAGCAGCGGACGCATCTGGAGGGCTCCACTCTCCACAAGGCGGTCACCGCCTGCTCTGATGACCCACGTGGCAGAGAAGACAGGGCCGAGGGGCAACGGCTGGTCCAGCCTCACCGGACGGTAGCCCTCAAAGCTGGGGCTCCAACCTGCGGTTTCTGTCCCCAGAGTGTTGTGTAGAACAAAGCCAGGATCGGGACCCTCCTCCGCACAAGAAGCGCTGTGTGACCCTGGACACTCTGCTGGACCTCTCTGGGCTTCCAAATCCCCACTGGCAGACAATAGTGCCCACTTCCTAGAGTCCCAGGGGAGTCGGGTTTGTACACGCAAAGCTCTTACAGCAGCGACGGCCACGAGTTCAGATCCCAGGATGGAGCAGATCCCAGGATGAGCCTCGGGCGGCCAGCTTGGGAAGGCAGGTCAGGAGAGGTGGAGGCTGTGCCTCTGTGGAGTCTGTCTTGCCTCAGGGCAAGACCCCCCCATGCTGGCTCTGCAGGGTCCCCTCAAGCTGCTCAGGGTGACAGCCCCAGGCAGGTCAGGCAGGCTGGACGCGGGGCCTGAGCACGTCCCAGTCCCGTCAGGCAGGAGCCGGGGTGGTGGGCAGTCGGCAGCGAGCGGAGCAGGGGCAGAGCACCAGGTACCTCCCGACTACCCACCCGGGACCCCCAGGACAGACCCACCTGACGGGCGAGCTGCCTCGCTGTGTGTGCAAGTGACCTGCTGAGCCTCGGGGAAGGGGAGCCGCCAGGGCTCCAGACTCCCAGCTCCCGGCCTCGTGACTGTGGTGCGGGTGGCCACGAGCGGGGCCTGGACATAGGGAGCTACTTGCCAGGAGCACCTGGCTGCTGGGGGAGGCTGGGCACAGGCGCTCCAGGGCAGGGCGTTCAGCAGCTCAACAGCGTCATGAGGACAGGCTGTCCTCCTCCCATAACACCCTCGGTGTTCAAACTCTCCTCGTGGTTCCCGGGTGGCCGCAGAAGCTCCAGTCATCACATCTCCACAGGACAAAGTGCAACTGGGGACAAGGCAGCCATCTTATCCTCGTGTTCCTTTCTTTCCTTTTTTCTTTTGGGTACTGGGGATTGAACTCAGGGCACATAATCACTGAGCCACCTCCCCAGCCCTATTTTGTATTTTATTTAGAGACAGGGTCTTGCTTAGGGCCTCGCTAAGCTGCTGAGGCTGGCTCTGAACTCGTGATCCTCCTGCCTCAGCCTCCCCAGCCGTGTGTACCACCACACTCTCTTAAGTGCAGTCAACATCCCGGGTGGCTCCTCTCACACCTCCCTGACTGTGGTTGGGTCACATGAATAGCCAAGTGGAGAGGCTGAGGCCTGAGGGCTGGCCAGCCAGCGGCCCCCACCCAATCTGGCTCAAGCCTATCTTTTTTTTTTTGGAACCAGGGATTGAACCCAGGGGCACTCGGCCACTGAGCCACATCCCCAGCCCTATTTTTGTATTTTATAGTCAGGGTCTCAATGAGTTGCTTAGGGCCTCACTAAGTTGCTGAGGCTGGCTTTGAACTCGCGATCCTCCTGACTCAGCCTCCCAAGTCGCTTGGATTACAGGCGTGCGCCACCACGCCCGGCTCAAGCCTATCTTATTAATAAAGATTTATTGGCACCCGGCCCTGCCGAGCTCCACCCTTTGGCTGCCTCCAAGCCACAAGGCAGCTGAGCATCTCGACAGGGCACGTCCAGCCTGCAGAACGGAAGGACAGCCCGCTGGCCTGGCTAGGCCGCTCAGGAGCCCCCACTGGCCTGAGGAGGCGTGAAAAGCAGCGCATGGGCAAGTGGCCGCAGGGCAGGGCTGGGAGGCCACTCAGAGCCGCCCTGGATGGTCCCTGGCAGCACCGGGTCTGGATGGGGCCGGACGAGACCCTGCGTCCTAACCAGACCCCGGCCCAGGGCTGCGGCCACCGAGTGCCACAGTGCAGGGGCTGGGACACGATCTCTGGAGGTCACAGGCCTCAAATCGAGCCCCGCAGACCACCAGGGGCCCGCCGCTCCCGGGGCCTCGGCACGGCCATCTTGGGGGCTCCCTGCGGCCGTGCCCGGGGTCCCTGTGCAGCTCCTCAGCGGGGGGTCCACCCCCGGGTCAGCCGCTCAGTGCGGCCCAGCGACGCCCGTCTGCTGGGTTCTCCGGGGGAGCCAGGACAGCACCTGGAGTGCGTGGGTCTCAGGGATACGTCCTGCCGGCCTCTTGGGAGGCCCACCAGCCGCGTCCTCCAGGTGAGGCCGTTTCCTGGGCGTCGACACAGCCTTTCACCGCAGCTTCTGGCGCCAGGCGGGAGGGGCTGCTACGCTCAGGAACTTCTGCCCGGAGCTCCAGGTGACAGGCCAGGGCTCGTCCACGTGGCCCTGACCCCCACCCAGCCCAGCTGAATGTCCGGCGGCCCCTTCCTCTCCCGCCAAGTCCTGGCCGCAGGGCAAGCTGCCCACCTGTGCCCACCCCCGCGCTGAGACGGGCAGGGTGGGCGTCGGCGGCCAGGGGTCTGTGAGCTGCCCGGTGTGATCCGTGTAAACCCGACGCCCCAGTTTTCCTTTTTTAATTTTTGTTTGTTATGCATATGTAGGTCTGACCCGCGAGCTGGCCTCGACGAGCTCCAAAGGCCGAGGAGGCAGCAGGAGAGGCTGGGCCTCAGCCCCCGACTGCAGTCACCGCAGGGCCACCAGGGCTGCTGCCTGAGGTGCGGGCTCTGCGGCCGTGACCACCAGGACCGTCTGACAGATGCAGAAACCGAGGGCAGAGAGGGGCGCAGCCGGCCAGGTCAGGGTTCAGGGACCCTGTGCCCCCAGGGGCCGCCGCCCGGGTTCAGCTCCTGGTCTCCCTGACGTTCCGCTCTCTGCCATTTCCCCGAGTGGCCGGCGGCTGCCTCCCCAGCTCTCTCTCCGTGTCCAGATGTCGCCTGGTGTCTGCATGACCAGGCTGTGCTCCGTGGTCCCAACCCGCGGGTGACAGTGGCCCACTTCTGGTCACCTGGAGCACCACGGTGAGCCCTGCACTTGGCAGGTGGTGCCTTCAACTTCCTGACCCAGGAAGACTTGGGCCCAGGTGCCCTGCCGCCCGTCAGAGAGCGTGTGGGTGGACAGTGCCCCACGACGTCCAGAACGTTCTGTCCGCACAGGACCCCGGGGTGGTCCATCCCTCCGGCAGGTCAGCTTCACCTCCCGGGGCTCCAGGTACCAGGCCTTCAGAGCCAGAGCCCCTTCCCTGCCGAGGAGCCTGTAATTGACAGGCAGCCTGGTGATTGACAGGCCGCCTGGTGATTGACGCAGAGCCGTCCCGTGAACCCCTGGGGTCGACTCCAGAGCAGACCGCCAGCCACCGGCCTCCCTGCTCTCCAGGCGGCAGAGGCTTGGTGGGCTGCACAGAGGGAGTGGAGGGCATGAGGGGTCACGGGGTCAAAATGAAACTGCCACCCACTGCCGTCCCCAGAGGGACTTGGGTCTGCGAAGCCCAAGCCAGAACCTCCTTCCGCGTGTGTACGTCTCGAGAGTGGCCTCCGGGTGTGGGTCTCCTCGCCTGAGCCGCGTCCCTGGGCCACCTGGACGTGTGCTGCTGTCCCTGGGAGCTTTGAAGAGCTTGTGACGAGGCCCCGGAGGTGGGCAGCCCGCAGCCTGGCCCCCATCCCGGGATGGTGTCCAGAAGCCCCCAGGTGCCTCCACCCTCCTCCACCGTGGGCAGCTGGCTGCAGGAAGGCCCAGGGCTCGCCCTGGAGAGCCCCCAGCCCCGGCTCAGCAGGGCCCCACCGCGGCTTCACCCCACCAGGAGCACCGGGCTGGGG
Source organism: Glaucomys volans (assembly GCA_020662805.1). Classification (NCBI taxonomy): domain Eukaryota; kingdom Metazoa; phylum Chordata; class Mammalia; order Rodentia; family Sciuridae; genus Glaucomys; species Glaucomys volans. The sequence continues at coordinate 43,502 of JAJEJO010003182.1, read as the reverse complement.
GTGCTCGCGGAGTCCTGCTCTCTGTCACCCGCTGAGTGACTTCTGACGCACGTGGCAATCCAGAGTAAGTCATGTCAAGACCAGACCAGGATATGGCCATGACAGGGCCTGGGAGGGAGCGTCCACAACAGTCAGCGCCCACCCCTGGGCTCCCGGTCACCCTGGATGAACTCTGACCGCAGACCCGGGCCCATGGGAGGGGTAGACGCCATCCTGGCCAATCGACGGGGAGCTGAGGCGCGAGACTGTAGGGACCTGCCCCAGGCCACCCAGCTGGAGAGCGGCCGGTGGGCTTGGACCCAGGGACCCAGCTCCAGGGCAGTGAAGTAACCGCAACCTGACGCAAACCACTGAGCCTCCTGCCTCCTTCTGGTGGGTCCTGGGGAGGCCAAGCAGACTCAGGTGAGGCCATACTGCAGGAAGCGTGGTCCTCAGCGGGCTCGGGCGCCAGGGAAGGGACGGAGGGCACTGAGCGCGGGCACCCTGGGGACACAGCGTGGGTGTGGGTGCGTCCAGCCATAGGGGCCCCAGGGCAGGTGGCCTTGGCACCTGCCCACTGGGCTTGCCTGGCCTCAGCACCCGTCCTGCAGAGCCATGGCCCCAGGGCCCGACCACAGGGCCACTCTGTCCCTCCTCTCCTTCCTCACTGCCCCTTCAGGACTGACCACCCGAGTAGAACCCGCTTCACAAGTGCCCGGCGGTCACCTGCTGGGCCACAGCTCAGCACAGGCCTGGGGGCAGCAGCCGCAGTGGACAGGTGTGTGTGAAGGTCCACCAGGTGGGGTGCCCAGGGTCAGGGACTTGAGAACCCAGGAGGGGACGGGTTCTGCCCCCTCTCCATCTCTTCTGTCCCCAACCTCTCTGTCCCCTCCCTCTCCGTCCCCCTCCCTCTGTGTCCCCTCCCTCTGTCCCCTCCTTCTCTCTCCCCCTCCATGTCCCCCCCCCGTCCCCACCCTCTCTGTCCCTACCCTCTGCCTTTCTCCCACTCCCCCATGTCCTCCCAGGCCCTGCCTGTGTCTTGGTCCCCTGGCCACGCCTCACTGTCCCAGCCCCAGGTCCTGGCAAGCGCTGCTTGTCCTTCAGATGGCCTTGCCTTGTCCCCACTCCCGCCCGTGATCTTCCCACCAACAAGGAAGCGGAATCTGGAGCCAGGGAGGCCTGGCCTGCTGGCACTTCCCAGCTGTCCCAGGGTGGGTCCCCTCCAGCAGGGAGGCTCCATCTCCTCATCTGTAACACGGGCAGGGGAGCCCGTCACAGGGCAGGGGTGGGGCGCTGGGCAGCCTGCAGGGACCCTCCCCGTCTGCTGCCCACGGTGGCTCCAGCGCTCTCCAGTCCTACCCGGCTGCTCCCCACAGCCGTTCCCGGTGGTGCCAGGAAGGGTCGTCAGCTCCGCTGCCCCCTTTCTGTCCCCACCCAGCTGTCAGGTGGCAGCTCCCTGGGGCGGGGAAAGGCTGCTTTTCATTACCCCTTGCTGCCCTGGGGCCGGGTGGAGTCCTTAAGTAACAGCAAGAATGTGGCCCCACTGCATACCGGCCCAGACAGCGCTCACCCCCTCCCTGCTCAGAGGCCGGCAGAGAGCCGCCACCGCAGGACCAGGGGAGCCTGTGGCCTGTGCCCCTGGCAGATGGCAGCCCCCTCCGAGCTCCTTCTCTTTGTTTTGTAAGAGACCTCCCCCCAAGTCCTCCAGATGTGCTGAAGGTAGGCAATGGTCACTTCAAACCACGCCGGCCACTGCGTCTGCCTCCGAGGGGCGGCTGATCCACCTGAGCGGGCTCAGGAATCCCCGGCGTCTCCTCTGAACAGCAGGCGCGGCAACTGCCAGGAAGGGTTCCGGCATTTTCCATAAACTCTCACCACCCTAAGGAAAGGGCACCGTCTGCATTCCCAGTTTACAGACCAGGCTACAGAGGCTCAGAGAGGGTGATCTGCCCAAGGTCACACAGCCAGCCAAGGAGGGGCTATGATTTGAACTTGTCCCCTTTGGGTGCCCCAGTAGCCTTGCAAACAGAGGGGACAGGCAGGTGTGCAGGGGCGAGCCTGGTTCTTCCCTGAGGCCAGGGCATGGGCAAGATGAGTGGCCCTGTCCCCAGGAGACACGATGATGAGGGGTGGGATGTGGCTGGACCTGAGCTCTGTGGGGCCCACCACGTCCTGGGCAGCCTGGGCCTGAGCACTGGGCACCAGGAGAGCAGGGAGGAGGAGGAGAGGTGCCCCCGCCCTCGGCCAAGTCACAGAATCAGTAGTGACTGAGTGGGGGACCAGGAGGGGGAATCAGAGAAAGGAGGACGCCCCGCTCCCAGGACACATCCTTTAGTGGAACCAGGAAGTCCAGAGGGCTCCAGGCCCGCTGGGATCTTTCCGTAGTTCTCGGCCACTTTCCTGCAGGCTGGCCTCTCTTGGGCCACCCAACTGCGTCCCAGCAGCCGGAAGCTTAGGGGAAGACCCATGTGCTTTCAGCCAAACCCCCAGGGAAGGTGCTCATTGGCCCAGCCTGGGTCACATGACCATCCCTGAACCAATCACTGTGGTGGAACCAATCACACCCACTACGTGGTGAAGAATAAGGGAGGAATGCATTCGAGGGGACACAAGAGGCGGGACAGACCTCCACGGCAGGGGCTGCAGGGGCTGAGGTCCCTGTGGGCAGGGACTGAGGACAGAGGGGCAGTTGCAGGACAGAGAGCACCAATGAGGCGGGAGCTGCAGGCCATGCCCAGCAGAGACCCAGCCCTGCCCCATGGCCTGCACTGGGCTGGAACTGCCCAGAAGGCTGCTGGGCACTGGGCTGCCTGCAGGGGCCAGGGGAGCGGCTGGCCATGAATCCCTCAGTCTCTCTTCCTGGGAAATGGGCCCCAAACAGCGCTGGCCACGCAGACTGCAAGATGAAAGCTCAGGCCAGGCACAGGTCAAGGACACGGGGAGAGTGGCCCGTGTGGATCGCACAGACCCCAGGTGGTCCCACACCATCTCTCACCTGGACCGTCCCTCCTGCACCTCCTCGACCCCACACAGGCCTCCTCCTCCGTGGCGCCTTCCTTTGAATTCCCAGAGTGCTCTGGTCCTCCCGGGCCTGAACCCGGGCTGAGCCCACTCTGCTCCTCCCTCTGGGGACAGTGGCTGACCTCAAGGACCAGCCACCCTCTGGAATGTGTAGCCACCTCAAAACACCTGGGCAGGCACTGGAGAATCCCAAGCTGCACAGGGAGGCAGTGGCCTCTCTGGGGCAGGTCCCCGCCCCCCATGGCAGCTCCCAGCGTCTTGGGGAGACCCCATCTGCAGACTCAGGTGGGGTGCTCACAGCTCAGAGCTGAGCCCACAAGCTACCCCAACAGGCTGTGTGACATTGGGCAAGTCCCCTTGCCTTTCTGGGCCTCCGGAGCAGCTGGAGCCTGGCAGGAGCCTGGGGCAGCTCCTGGGAGAGCAGGCCCTCCGCCAGCACATCCCTGTCCCCTGGCTTCCGGCTGAGCCGCCCCCTCCGGGCAGCCGTCCTGGTTGCTCAGCTCTAACCATCTCTCGGCTGTGCCTTCTGCACAGCCAGCTCCTTGGGAGTTCAGGCGAGGCCCCTGCCTCTCTGGAGTCCCCTGTTCCCTGTGCGTAGAAAACAGGCGTCTGAGCTGAGTCAGAGACCTCCTGGGCCTCCTGGGTGGGTTCTTCTCTCAACTGAGGCTAATGTGACCCAAAGTCGTCTTGAAGGGATCTTTCCCAGGGAGGCAGATAAATGGGTGCCCTGTGCCCGGCTGTGCCAGGCAGCCTCCTCCTCCCAGCCTCCTTGGCACCCAGCCTTCAGTGAAAAGGCTCGTTCAAGCAGGGTCTCCTGGCCTGTGAGAGGGCTGGCGGGCCACCAGATGGGCTCCTCCTGCAGCTTGTGTATTTATTACAACTAGGAATCATATTTAGCTGCATATGTCAGAAA
>JAJEJO010003182.1:10483-33786 GCA_020662805.1 Glaucomys volans | reverse complement strand
CCACTCCCACAGAGCCACGCCTATCTGAGCCACACCCCTCAGAGCCATGCTCCCTCAAAGCCACGCCCCTCAGAGCCACGCCTATCTGAGCCACACCCACAGAGCCACGCCCCTCGCTGATCCACGCCCCACTGAGACATACCCTCCCACCACTGGGCCAGGCCCAGCTCCTGGGTGATCTTGAGGCGAGGGCTGCTCTTAAGAAATGCCTGCTGGCCTCCTCTTTGTCCACCATATTCTGAATGGAATATGGTGCCTTGGCGTGCCTTGGAGCCCCCAAGCGATGTGAAACCACTGTTCCGTTTGCCTTTGGTGCACTGGGAAGACCCATCCGGTCCCGTGGGCGTGGGCAGGGACACAGGGTGCTGGACGTTTCCAGTGGCTACTGCAGTAAATGACCACAAAAGCTTCCTACCTGCTCTCCCTGCACCCCAAATTTGGGCTCTGGAAATTTCGCTTTTCATCCCAAATGAGCACCTTCCCGAGAGACCAAAGCAGAGCAAGGAGGCAAAGCTCCCATTGGGTGTGATGGCATCTGACCACGGTTTTGCTCTTGCCACCTGGTGAGAGCCACACCAAGAGTTCAGGGGATGCTGACACGATGCCACTGTGTTCTGGAGAGCACTCAGGTCCCCTTCCACGGGTTGACTGTGGAGAATCAGCACCTTGTGGGCAGCTGACCAAGAGGCGCCGTTGCCCCGGGGCTCCGGGATCACGTCGGCTCACCCCTATGCCTTTCCTCGCTGGTATTTTCTCTGCTCGCTGAGGCTCTGGGGCACCTGGAGACCAGCGGCCAGCAGCCAGGTGAATCACCTTGGGCCAAGCCCAGCCACGTTCCCCTGGGCGTCCCTGGTGGACAAATGACGTGGCAGATCTGGTCCCTGCGGGGAGACATGGCCCAGAGCCCCAGGAGCAGTGCCAGTTTGCATGTCTGAAGCCGAAGACGACCCTCGCCAGGCGCACGTCTCGCCATCTCATCACCAGGACGGAGGGACACCCCATGGAGGGGCCCGGAGCCCCTTTGGTTTCAGGTGGCCCTCTGGTGCCTCCCTGGGGGCAGGGCACAGCCCTCCAGCTCACCTTGGGAGGGAGGAATGGGGGCGTTTCCCTCAAACGCATCCTCCTTCCTGGATTCTGTGAAGCCGTTCCAACATTTCCCTGTGGAACAGTCCCACCAGGTGACGGCGGAAGCCCCCTCCAGGCGCAGGTGCCCGGGCTGCCCGGGTCGCAGAGTGGAGCTCCCACTGAAGGGGGCGGGCGTCTCCTGGCGAGGGGCGCATCTCCCTGTGAGCCCTAGAGGCTGGGCTGAGTCTCACAGGAGCGCCCACCCGCTGCCTAGTCACCACCACACACCCCAAACCCACCAGGACCAACGCCAGAGAGGCTGGACGGGAGCGGGCGCTTGTTCCTTGGGGGTGCAGGGAGGCCGCACGCGTGCTCCTGGCCGGCCCTGCACAGCTGGGCACGTGTGCCTGCCTCCCGCACCTCTCGGGGGGCCTCAGACCTTCTCCCTAAATCAGGCAGAGGAATGACGGGAGCTCCCGCGCAATGCCCATTAGCGGCTGCAGGGGAAGATGTTTGAACTGGACTATCAAAAACTCATTCGACAAACACTGGCTGAGCACCTGCCGTGTGCCAGGTTCTGTTTTAGGCACTTAGGAGGCTGCAGGGACAAGCCAGGCACCAGTCCTGCTGTTGTGAGCGGATGTTCTAGAAGGTAGGAGAGCGCCGCCCACCGAGGCTCCCGGAGTCATTTCTGATTTACTTCTGGAAGCTGCCCAGGGCTCTGCAGTGCCTGCTGCCCAGTAAGTGGCTGCCCCCCTCTTTTTTTAACGAGCAGTGAAGAACCAGCACCTGAGAGAAGGGCCCAGCGACGGTGTGTGAAGGGGGTGGCAGGCTCTGGGTGGCAGAGGTGACGTACGTCCTAAGCTTCCAGGCCCCAGTGCTGACAGGCCCATGAAGGCCCCTGGGTCCCCTGGGCCCTGACTGCCAGCCTGAGGACAGCGGGCAGGTGGCCAGACTTCCAGGTGCGTCAGGCTCCACAGCAGCAGAGACAGGGGCGTGGAAGTCAAGGGCACGGCCTGGCGGCGGCAGACAGCCTGACTCAAGCAGGCGGGGTTTGCCGGCCGGCGTTCCCTCGGCCTGGGTCCCTCTCTGGGGCTCAGCAGTGCCCAGGACCCTAACCCTTCCCCCGGGCCCTCTTCTCCCTCGGCTCTGCCCTTGGCCAGGTGCTGGGTGGCCCCTGCTGGGATCTGCTCTGTCCCTGGTTTAAATGGAGCAGGTCGGACCCTTGGAAGGCCTGGAGAGAATGTGCGGGGACAGGGAGCTCCGTCCACCTGGTGGGGCAGGTGTGGGGCAGGGGAGGCGGCCCAGGCTTGGGAGCCCGACAACCGTGGCTCCAGTCCCGCCTCTGCTACTCCGGGGCTGAGCAACCTGAGGAGTGTGCTGGCCCCGCTGGGCCTCAGTTCGTGCATCTGGACAGTGGGGACACGTGCCTTGGGCAGGTGAGAGGAGGGCCGGGACCCTGCAGGCACCAGATGGGCACCCAAACCCATGGACCTGCTCAGGGACCAGGGCAGGGATGGGTGGGGAGGGAGCCCACTTCCACCCAGCTGGATTGTCACGTGAGACAGAGGGTCAGGGTCCCCAGATCTGATACCAAAGCCAGAGCTCTCCAGGTGCCATCTCCTGACTTAGATGACGTCAGTTTTTAAGAATAGCAAGACCCAGCCGGGCATGGTGGCGCACACCTGTAATCCAAGTGACTTGGGAGGCTGAGGCAGGAGGATCTCGAGTTCAAAGCCAGCCTCAGCAATTTAGCAAGGCCCTAAGCAACTCAGTGAGACCCTGTCTCTAAATAAAATACAAAATAGGGCTGGGGACGTGGCTCAGTGGTGGAGTGCCCTGGGTTCAATCCCCAGTACTAAAAAATAAATGAATAGCAAGACCCATGCTGGAGCAACCGGATGCATCTGAGGGCCACAGTGGGCCACCTCTGGGTTGGACGGGGCTCCCGCTGTCCTTGAATTCGTGGCCTGGGGCAGTGAGACCCGAGGAAGTCCTTGCACAGGCCACAATCCAGATCGAGGTCGATCCACCGAGGGGAGGGACACAGCAGGAGGTGGGGGCCTCTGGGAGGCCCAGGCAGTGGGGTTGCAGGTGGGTCCTCGCCGTCCTCTGTGGGTCTGATTGGCATCCAGCGTGGCATGGATCCTGCCAGGCAAGGGCAGAGGCTCCAGCACTCACTCAGATGGAAGCGAGAGGCTGGGCAGCTCGGGGTGACCAGCAAGCAGGCCAGGAGCAGAGGGCGCCTCAGGCCACCGAGACCTTGTCCCCATGAACTGACTGGTGTGTGGCTGGGGACCTACTGTGGGGAGGCGCGCAGCCCTCTCTTCCCTGAAGAAGGCCCTGGAAGCTCACTGGACATTCTTCTGGGATCATGCTGTCCAAAGCAGGCCCGGCACTTTCCAGAACAAATGGGGTTAACTGGGGCCACGGGGGAGCAGCAGGTGGAGGCCTGGTGCCTGCTGCAGCCTCCCGTCCTCCCTCACCTCAACCCCCAGCAGGGGAGTCTGAGGGCCGGGGGATTGAGCAGGCAATCCTCCCCTCGGTGGATCGACCTCGATCTGGATTGTGGCCTGTGCAAGGACTTCCTCGGGTCTCACTGCCCCAGGCACCTGTGCAGAGACGGGCTCAGGGTGGACCCTGTCTGCCTGTGGGTGCCCTCTTGACCCTCTTCTCCACTCTCCACTGTGCATGTTCGCATCAGGGCTGTGCATACAGTCAGTGCTCCATAAATGCACACCCTGGAAAGGGTGTCTCTAAAGAGGGACCCTGGGCCCTCAGACGGCACTCGGGTCCTCCCTGTGTGCGAGACGGCGGACCCTCAGCCTGGCGCCCCCACACCGCAGGAAGGAGGGACATTAATACACTCCCCTAATCAGATCTGGATGATTCCACGGGAAACCTTCCCATAATTTCATCAGCGTTCAAGGGTTACAATAGCAACAAATTAAACCAACAGGCCTGAGTCTAGTTGCTCGAGAGGAAAATGTAGCCTGATTTAGAAACGGATGTTACAGTTTATTAACCAATCTAAATTAATTTGATTTTGAACCGCGGTTAAATATACATTAGGATGTATCGCCCAGGAGCGTGGGCGGGGAGGCCGGGCCGGGAGGGCAGGGAGGAGGCTGGCCTGACCGCCCTGCCGATGCTGGGGCTCTGGGCAGCGTTCGCAGCTGGAGAGGGAGGGAGGACCGGGGAGGACCGGGGATCCCAGTGCCCAGGGCGTCAGCCAGATCTCAGCGTCTGGAAGTCTGGCTTCCTGTGCAGCTGGACCGGGGGCTGAGGTCAGTGGGAACGGGCTTTCTCCCGATCCGTAGCTCTTGCTCTTCCACATGGACTTGACTCTGAAGCAGGTCTTGCCACCCGGATGCACCGTGTTCCCTCTGCCCGAGCTGCCCCTCCCAGGAGAGCTCTGTCGCCCAGGTCCTGCCCGGCCCCAGGTCGGGGTCCCTTGGCTGGCTAGGGTCTGGCGTGGCTCTAATGGGCCAGACGCAGCTCCCACTGGCCTGAGCTGGGCACCTCGTGGGCAGCCTGAGAGGGGTCCCCAATCCAGAACCGCTGCTGGGGGGAGCGGCTGGACCCTGTGGTCAGAGGCAGGAGCTGCGGGCCACCAAAGGCAGGGCCGGTGCCCAGCTGACCCAGAGAGGGAGGGTCTTGACCACACAGCAGCCGCCGTCCCCCAGCTGGCTCACTGCAGGATGAAGCTCGGCCCACCAGCTGGGGACGTGGTAGCTCACATGGCAATCCATCTCCTGCCCATCCCCTCTGCCTCTTAGGGGTCACCTCCTGACCCAATGACCAGGAAACCCCACGCTCCCTGAAGGCTGCACTGGGAGTGAGTGGCATGGCTGGGAGGCCCCGTCTCCTCTCCAGGGCCCTTCGTGCAGTGCCCAACACCAACACCCGCTGGGGACTGGCTCTAACCACCCCAGCCTGAGGTCTAGGCAACATGGCTGTCCTGCACAGGTGGCCAAGTCAGAAGGTTCCAGAAACCTCTGCTGTCCCTGGGCACAGAGAGCAGGAGCCCTGACTGCCAGGACACTGGTGAGCTCGGGGATCCGCGCCTGCGCTGGGCACCATCTTCCTCCCGTGCCTAAGCTCGTGCCAGAGCCCCGCGCCATCTGCCTGCTCCCTGCAGGGGGCTCCTTGGCCACTCATCCACGTCACCAGGGTCACTCCAGTTCACTCCAAGGCCCTCATCCTAAGGCTGCTGAGTGCCCCGCCTCAACCCAGGTGCTCAAGAATGGGAAATAAACAGCAGGCGCTCACTGTTCGCTGGCGCCAGGCCTGCGGTAGGAGCAGCCGGGCCCAGCACAGGCCTGGCGGTGACCCCCCCCTTCTCCACCCCACAAACAGCACCAGTGGGCAGAACGGTGCTCGGGGGCCAGGTGGTCTGGTGGGTCCCTCTGGAGGGCGGCATGCCAGAGGTTGAGGCTCACAGCTCCGGAGGCTGGAGGCCCGAGGTCCAGGCAGCAGAGTCCACATCTGGTAAGGGCTGCCACTGGGCTCTGGGGCTGCTTCCCCCGGGGCCTCCTGTGGTGGAGACAGCCAGGGAGCTCTCTGGGGTCCCTTCTAGAAGTTACCAACCCCTCGTGGGGGCTCCTCCCTCATGATCTAACGCCCCCCAGAGACTTGGCCTCCTGACACCGTCACACGCAGGGTCAGGACCTCAGCCTGAGCCCGTGGGGAGACACAGCGTCTAATCTGTGACACAGGTATTGGGAGCACACAGCCGCATCGGCGACGCTGGCCTCCTGGGCCTCCAGGGCCTCCACAGCAGGCCTCCCCCCGGGGCCCTCTGCACTGCTGAGCTGGTGGCCCGGAATGCTCTGCTTCCTTCTCACGCAGCATCCCCGGGACTCCGGCTCGCCAGCCCACCGCCTCGGGGGGCTCCCTCACCTGGGCGGGGGACCCCATTGACACTACGAGACGGCAGGGAGGGAGGGGCTCCTGGCGCGTGAGCTGGAGGGTGTCACCAGGGCTGAGGACGGGGTCACTGCTCCACTGGGACAGGGCCACTGCTCAGGGGGCCGGGAACCTCAGGGGACGGGCTGGTGGAGAGGGTCACTCGACACCACGAGTCACTGACCCAGAGCTGTGGACCTCACGTGGCTAACGCCGTGGTTTGTCCGCAGCAGATATTTCGCCGCAGTAAGAAGTAAAGACAGGCTCGCGGCGGTGACCACACCCCCGGGCCCGGGCTTCAGGTGAGGAGGTAGAACAGAAAAGAAAGACAGGAGGGAGGGAAGGACAGAGGGACGGCCACTCCAGACCTAAGAGTCCAGGATCCGAGCGGCCACACCTGGCTCCCCAGGTCGGTTCCTCCTGGCCGGTCACTCCCAAATTCCTGAGAAATCCATAAATCTTGGTGTTACGTAAGTTGGCTGGTCTATGAAAATTACCTCCCTCAGACGCTCGGAGAGCGAGTCGCTCACAGAGGTATTTTTAGATGAGATAACACACAGGGAGAGGTATTTTAAGAAACCTACAATCCAGGCGCATACCTATTAATCAGATCAAGGAGGCGACTCACAACAGCCTGAGGATCCCAGAAGCCCAGACCTTTACCCACATCCGAGATCGCCCGGCTGATGCCGTTCCCACATCCTTCCCGGCGTGCCCTGAACCAGGTTCCCTTTAGAAGAAGAGCTTGGGATCCCAGAAGCCCCCTGCATGATGGAGCAGCAGCGTTCTGCTCTTAGGACTCAGGGCCTCCACCTTTCACTTTCCAACAAGCCCGTCCTCTTTGCTGAGCCGACTCCTGTAGGGGCCTCCTCGGAGCAGAGATGGGACCCTCCCTGGAGCAGTTCAGTCCAGAGACCCTCCAGGACGCTCTGTCCCCTGCTCCCCAGCCAGCCTCTCCTCTGAGAACTGCTGTCCCGGGCTCTGCCCCAGGGCCTCTGCTGGGAGGCATGCGTCCGGGAGCCTGCTGAGGGGTGAGCCTGAGAGGAGCCCTGGTGGCCTTGTGGGTCGGCAAAGTCTCCTGGCCAGACCCAGGTGCCGAGCAGCTGCACCAGGACTATGCGGGGCGAGGGCCGAGGTCCCTGCGGGACAGACTGACACCCCGTCTATCCTGCCAGGAGTCCTTCAGCAGCTGTGGACGATCTGGCCTGGGAGGCAGTGGCCAGGAGCCTCAGCCCAGGACAGCACACTAGGATCTGCCCTGCGGCCAGCTTGGCCCACGGGAACCTGGGATTCCGCCCCACAGACACCTGCCCTGGGCCGGTGCCCTGCAGGCAGCAGCTCCCCGGAGGCGGGGCTGGCCCGGCTGGAGTGAGGACACCGTGGGGATTCTGGGCCGCTGGCTCAGCAGGTGCAAGGGCCCATGGTGGAGGCCTGTTATGGAGGCCCCGGAGGCTGGTGAGGCTCGGACGCCAGGTTGGGGTGCTGGGTGCTGGACAGGTGGGGGCACCGTGGGGGCCCCGGGCATTGACTGCAGTTCCTGAGGTCGCCCACCCTGCCCTCCAGCATTAAAGGGACACTGAGTGACAGTGCCCAGGGCTTGGGCTCCCCCCAAACTGGAGGAAGAGGATCGGCTCCCTGAAACCTGAAGGCAGAGCCTCCCGCAGCTCTGAGAGCCTTCAGCTGCCAGAGCCCAGGAAGGGCAGGATCGGCTCCGGGAAGGACAGGGCGGCTGGGCTTCCCCTCCTCCCGCTGAGCGTGTCTAAAGGTATCAGAGTGGCCGCCCCTCGACCTCTGCCACTGCGGCAAAAGACCACTCTTACGGACATCCACGGGGAGGCCGCCGCAGCATCCCCTCCACAGAGGAGGATATGAGGCTCAGAGAGGTTGGGCAACAGCCCAGCATCGCACAGCATCTGCCACTGGCTGTGGAGCAGAGTTTGGGCCCAGGTCCACCTGCCCAGAGCCACTCTCTGCTCTGCAGTCCCACGTGGTCGCGAGAACAGGGCCATGGCTCCATGGTGGCCCCAGCGTCCACCTGCTCCCCCGAGCTGGCACACTATAGGTGCTTAACTCGTGTTTGGTGTGCACACTGGGCAGACGTCCAGTGCAGCCCCAGATGCTGGGCTGGTCACCAGCACAGAGGCTCTGTCCTCCCAGCATGGCACCCGGGTAGCAGGGGCAGGTTCACAGGAAGACAGATGTGCCAAGGACAGAGGGACGTGGGTGGGGCAGGGAGTGACGCTGGGGCCACCACAGGGCAGCAGAGGAGCCTGAGAAAGGAGCCCGCCCTCCCTGTGGGAGTGGGGACAGCCCAGAAGGGGGCCAGCCCGCACAGAGGTCTGGGGGCCACTTGTGCCTGGCGACTGTGAGGAGCCACGATGAGGCCTGGGTGGCTGATGCTGAGCTGGTGACAGGGTCGCAGGTGGGATTGAGGACAGGGAGGGGGCAGGCTGAGGGGCTTCGTCGCATGACGCGGACTCTTCCTGAGGAAGGTGGGAGCCACGGGAGGCTCTTGAGCACAGGAGCAGCTGCTCTGACTGGGTTGGGGTTTTGATGCTCCCTCTGGCTGCCATGTGAGGAAGCCACTTAGTGGGGCCCCATGGCCGCCAGGAGCCCTGGACTGGACCACTGCCCCGTCCAGGTGAGCCACATGGCACTCGGAGCCTGGTGAGGCTGTGGGCGGGAGAGGCTGGGCTCTGGGTCCGTTGGGAAGGTGAGGGCAGCAGGCTAGACCATGAGCTGGACAGGCACAGGACAAAGAGCAGCCAGGGACTCGGGGGGCCCTGGGCATGCAGGAACGGGGTGCGGAGGAGCAGCCTCGGGTCCAGGGCCGGGAGCCCCCTTTCCCCAGCCCCTCCCCACCCCAGGGCTCAGCACAAAGTGGAGCAGACGTCTGTCTGAGCTTCCGCCCGGCGCCGTCCTCAGGGACGCAACCAGCCAACCAGCCCCCCTGCGCGTCCCCAGCGCCGGAGCCTCCAACTGGGTCGACCTCGATCTCCCGGGAGGCCGGTGCCATAAATCACAGGGACCATCCAGACGCTCAGACAGCAAAGGGACGGGGACGAGCCTGCAGCAGCAGCCACGGAACTCGCCACTCCTCACGGTCTCAGGGGAGCCGAGGAGGGAGCCCGGCCACAGCCCCACACTCCAGCCACCACCTGCCCGGCCCGGCGCTGCCCGAGCTGCGTGTGCTCCCAGTCCAGAGGGGAGGCCGCGAGGAGGGCCGCCAGGGCTTCCCGAGCACCTCGGGAGACGTCCTGGCTTAGCTGCTTAAGCTGTGGGTCCTCGAGCAAGACTCCTAACCTCTCTGGGCCTTGGTTTCTCCTCTGAAAATGCAGGTGGTCACTGTGCCCACTCCGCACACAGCTGGCCAGGGCAGTGACGGGGTTCTCCAGGCAGTGAGGCATCACCACGAGTCATCTGTGTCTTGGTTTTCTTTTTCTGGTACCGGGGTTTGAACCCAGGAGCACTTCACCTCTGAGCAGCGCCCAGCCCTTTAAAAACTTTTTTTTTTTTTTTTTAAATATTGAGACAGGTTTCCCTAAATTGTTTAGAGCCTTGCTAAGTTTCTGAGGCTGACCCAGGATGTGCGATCCTCCTGCCTCGGCCTCCTGAGTCCCGGGATCCCAGGCCTGCGCCAGCCACCTCCCCGGCGTATGTACCATTTTGAGAGCCCGAGTGCAGTTCAGCACAGATCAGGTCACTTGCTTCCTCCCTGCGGTGGCCCATCTGTTTACCGAGAGCACAGCGATCTGTGTGACCCACAAGGGAAAAGAAAGACACCACTGTGGTCTGTCAAGCTGGGTTCCGGGGGTCACTCGTTACAGCAGCAGAACCTGATCCCTCCTGACTGGCACAAGGTCAGGGTGAGAACACAGGAAGTCCAGGCACGTGGTGGGCACCACAGGGTCCACTTTTAGTCTCACCTGAACAACCTCTGAGCACACAAGCAGGTCTGGACACTGAGCGGGTGGACGTGCTCTCTGGAGCCCCGAGGTCCCCCTCTGGAATCCCCCAGCTGGGCTCTGGTCACATGCCCAATGCTGCAGGGCCGCTGGGCAGCATGGCGCTTCTGTCCAGCCTTGAGCAGCTCCTGTCCAGCCAGGAACGGGAGGGCAGGGCTGAGGGCTGACGGAACCGGGCAGTGGGCTCGGGCCAGCAGCCCGGCCTCCTCGCTGACCAGGGATGCAGCACAAAGATGGAAGGAGAGGCCCCTGCAAGCTGCTGTCCCCAGCTCGCCACGGAGCCCAGGGCACGCTGGAGCCCGCAGGGCCCGAGACACGACCTCAATGCCCTTGAGCAACGAAGCTCTGCCCCTGACCTCGGGAGAAGGTGACACACCCCCGTCTCCGCAGGGGGCCACTGTAGCTCCCAAGTTCTGGGGCGCCCAGGATCCCTGCCGACTTGGCCAGCCTGGGGTCCCGAGCAGGTTGGACGTCCCCACAGCCCACGTCCCCCTGGCCCCGTGGGGCGCCACCAGCCCGGCGAGGCACAGACTGAGTCTGTGGGGGGCCCCCGGGGCCTGGGCAACGCAGGGACTGCGGGGGGCGGAGGTGACACTCTTCTGCTGAAAATGTCCCCCAGGTCCACCCCCTTCCCCTTGGAGCGGCCCGCACAGGCCGGGTTTCCTCAGGCTCCAGCACAGGGGTGGCCGGCCCTGCCCCTGGGGGCAGCGCGCACACCCTGCGGAGCCCGGCCAGCGGCTGCCCTGGGACCCTGGCGGGAAGGGGGCCTCTGGGCTCAGGCGATTTTCCTGGTGCTGGGCAGGAAGGAGGGGCTCAGCAGGAGCCCGGGAGGGACCGGCCACTGCACGCCAGCCTGGCAAGGCCGCCTCCCCCTCCCGCCTGGGGCCCGCCCGACGCAGGTGCAGAGAAAATGCTGAGCCGGAGGCGGAGGCGAAGCGGGTGCCCACAGCTGCCGCTGGCTCAGCGCTCTCGCTGAACTTTTAAAAAATCCCTGAGAACGGCGAGAGCGGGGCTGAGCCTGCCCACGGCGAGGAAGAGAGAAGCCACAACGCAGGCCGCTCTCGCCAGCCAGGGACAGCCAGGCCGGGTAAGCGACATGCTGGTGCCAGGCAGTAGGATTCCAGGAGTAGGCAGCTTCAGGCATGGCTGGATCCAGGGACTTGAGTGATGTCATCGGGCCTTGGTCACACTCCCTCCTTGGACTGTCCTCGCCTCCATTCACGGACTCCCTGTGCTGGCAGGTTGGCCGCCAGGACTTTCACGGTCATGGCTCAGATCGGAGACGGCAGGAAAGCGCTGTCCTGCCCAGGTCCCTGGCAAAGGCTCAGGTCCCTCAGGCTTGGCTGGTCATCCCAGACCAATGACAAGCCGGGCAGAGGAGAGAGTCAGCTGCTCCCCTTCCTCCTGGCCCTGGCCTTGGGAGAGAGAGTAGAGGGCCAGATCCCCAGTGAAGATGGAGGCTGCCACCCAAGAAGGGGCCAGTGTGTCCTTTGACCCTAGGTCCCCTCCCCCTTCCTCCACCGCCCTCCATCCCCCAGGCTGGCCCCTGAGCGGCAGCTGCCCCTGCCTTCTGGCTGGACTTGGCAGTGGGCCCCACGGAGACCTTTGGCGGGAGGCCTGGAGCTCGGCAGGCACCTGGAGAGGCCCTCTCCTCTCAGAGCCACCCTGCCACCGCCCCTCTCCACCCCTCTCGTCCCCTCTCCTCCCCACGCCGGGTGAGGGGTCTCCTGGCCCTCCAGCCTGGGCCCTGCCTGCTGCTCCCCTCGGGGTCCTGGCGCGGTGCGCGGGAGGCGGGCGCTGCTCAGCCCCTGACAGCGCGGAGGGACACGCCAGGGCATGGACACGCGCTGAAGGACAGTTACGAATTCGGCCCCTTCTGGTGTCTGTTGCGGCCAAACACAATGTTTCAAGTGTTTAAATAAATTATAAAAGCCCAGCGCGCGCCTCCTGCCCCAAGGGGCCGGGTTTGGGATGCGCGCCCGGAGCGCAGGGACCCGGCTGCGCTCCTAGCGCCTCTGAGCCTCCGCGCCCCGGGCCTCGGGCGCAGAAGGACGGCCAGCAGGAGCCGGCGGCGCCCCGGGCAGAGCAGACGCCCACTCCTCTTCCCAGCCCAGGAACTGAGTCATCCTGCAGCTGCCCGTCCTCCCGCGCCCGGGGACGACCAGGGCCAGGCCAGGCCCCGCCCGGCCATGCTCGGCGGGAGAAGCGCGGGCGCTTCAGGGGGCGGGGTGCGTTGCAGAAGCCCAGCGGCTGGGGCGCTGTCCCCGGGGGCTGGAGCACACAGTCGCCCATCTGTGGAACCGAGTCGCAGGCCTCACGCAGAATTTAGCAGCCACATTAAAAAATAGAAAAAGAAAAAACAGATGAAGTCAAACTTAAGATTTTTATTTGCCCTCATTGACCCAAAATGTGATCACTTTAAATCCACATAAAAAAAGGTCACTGAGATGTTTGTCTTTTTCCTATTAAGATTTTTGGGATCCACTTGCAGCCAGCTCCAGGGGACACCTCACTGGGCAGTAACACAGCTGTCCCTGGTGTCCCAGGAGAGGGTTCCAGGCCCAGGCCCCACCCACACAGGGTGCTGGCCCCTGGGAAGGCTGTGGGCACAGCCCCCCGCCCTGCATGTCCCTGAGCCCCGTGGCACTGGGGTGGGGACCAGGTGTTCATCTGAGAATCGCCCCACCTGGGCCACGGAACCCGCAGTCAGGAGGCCGGGCCCTGCCGCCCGCCTGCCCAGCTGACAGGGAGGAGGGTCCCTGGCCCCCGGTGCTGAGCTCCAAAGACCCCCCTCCATCGCCATCTGTCTGCGTTGCCCGGGCCTCAAGACTGTGAATCGAGTTCAAGTTTGGCTCCCCGGCCACACCCAGAGCCCTGGCCAGCGTGGCTCTGGCTCCGATCCTGGTCAGTGCAGGTCAAGACGGAAGATGGGAGGGTGGACAGGAGCAGTCATTTCAAGGACAAGGACCGGGCAGCTGGCATCTCTGCTCGGCTCCCTTCACTGGCTCTCCTTGTGTCCCTCGGGCTGGGGCTGGACCCTGGGCCTGTGCCTGGCCGAGCGTTCCACCCTGAGCCCCATCCAGAGGGACCTGCCGGGCAAAGGCCCAGGGGCAGCAGGGAGGGGAGGGAGGCTGGCCGGGCGGCGGGGGAGATCCCAGGACTCAGCGCCCCACCCGGCTCCCCCTGGGCCCAGCACGTCCGTCCCTGTGAGTGCCGGGCTCCCCGTCCAGCGTGAAGATTCAGGGTATCGTCATGTCCCTTTTGCCTGCTGCCAGGTGGCACCTGGTGTCAGGACAGCCGCCACCACATGGCCATTCCCCTGTGCTCCTAGGTCATCTCCAGGCAGGGCTGTGACGGGACAGACCAGGAGCATCTGTGGACGAGCCTCGTGTGGACACAGGTTTTGATCTTGGTGCCAGGGACTGGGCGCCTCACCGTGGAGCCGGAGTTGCAACCACCCCCATTACTTTTGCTTAGTTGCTGAGGCCGGCCTCCAGCTTGCGACCTCCCTGCCGAGTTGCTAGGAACACAGGCCTGGGCCTCCACCCAGCCGGACACACACGTCCCCGAGGTTCCATGGTCCCTGGTGCTGTCCTCAGCACAGAGGGACAGCCACACCAAGTAGCATCAGGGAGAAGCCCAACCTCAAGTCCCAAGGGCAGCCGGGGACAGAAACAGCAGAGATCCCTCTAGCCTGGCCGCTGCGGGCAGAGGACGTCCAGGCCAGACACAGGTGCCCTCTGCGCCCCGGCACCCAGCACAGCCCCCAGAAGCCCCGAGGAGGCGAGGTCAGCCAGCAGGTGACATCCTCAGAGGGGGAAGGAGATGCGCCCAGACCAGCTGTCTCCACCCCACAGAAGCGTTTCACAAAGCAGGGGAATTGGTTTTGCTGGTTCCACACCTGCGGTCGGGGTCTCTATTATAAAATGAAGGGAGAGGAAAGGTCTATTTACCAGGCAGAGCCCTCAGCTCTGGTGAAAATCCCAATTCAAAGTGGCTGAAGCAACAAAAAGTATTTATTGGCTCATGTCACTGAAAAGTCCAGGAGTTGGATGAGCGTCAGGCATAGCTGGATCCAGGGGCTCAAAATGACACCCCAGGACTCAACCTTTCCATTTCTTCTGGTCTGGTTTTACTCACAGGAAACCCAGGCATGCATCCCCTCCACCTGCCAACCCCCCAGAAAGGGTTCTCCTTCAGCTGGGCCCAGACTAATGTCACTGAGCCCTGCCTGGATCATGTGCCTTCCTCTGAAGCAGAGGCTCTGGCCCGGGAGGGTCTGATTGGCCAGCCTGGGTCATGTGCTCCTGGGGGGCGGGGCCAGCCCTCCCACCTGCAGATGCTGAGAGGGAAGAAGGGAACCCTTTGCCAGGCAGGAGGGACGCCCAGAGCCCTCCAGGGCAACTGCTGCCCCACAGAGGCAAACTGGGGGTCTGGGGCTCCTGTCCAGGCCCCACTACCCCCGTCCTCAGCTGCGTGACCTGCGGGAGCACTCGTCTCGGCCACCCCCAGCTGCCAAGGCCCCGCACACAGCTGGTGTGCAATAAGTGCCCTGACCTGAGTGACCCTGAGTTGTTAAGCACCTGTCCCTGCTGGACCGTGAGATGCCCGAGGGCAGAGAGCGTCCGTCCAGTCATAGGGCCCCCGACAGCAGATGGACAGTGGGTGCCCTGGGGGAGCCGGCCAGCTGGCTGCGGACACTTCCGGATCCGGAGGAGCCAAGGGGAGCAGGTGAGGGGGTGACCAGACGGATGGACGGAGGACAGACGTTCCTGGTGGGGGCCTCAGAGGAGGAGCCGCCGTCCCCAGGGACTCCTGGGCAGGGAGAGGGCAGTTGGCTGGGGACCAGCCCAGCTGTGCAGGGCGGGCAGGAGGAAGCAGGTCAGCCTGGACCAGGTCGCCCAGTGGTGCCAGGGACACTGCACCCTGGGTGGCCTGCGGCGGCCCTGACCTCTTCTTCACCTCTCTGGGCCTGGGGCCTCATCTGACAGGAACTTCTTCAAGAAAATCTTGCAGCTCAGTCAGGCAGGACCACAGGACGGGGTTGACCGCGATGAGGCCAGGACACCGGGACTGTGGCTTCTGTCAGACAAGAGCCCATGGGGCCGTGGCTGGTCATCAGAGTGGTGTTCCTCCCAGGAAGGTCAGTGACCGACGAGCCCGGGCACCTCAGGTCAGCCACCCAACGTCCCCAGCCTCAGTTTCCCACCTGTGGCAGGAGGGCCAGCCACCAGCCGCTCCTGTGACCTCAGCGGAGCCCAGCAGCTCGCTCACTCCTGGAGCTGGGCTGGCTGGGGGCCGGCCGGGCAGCAGAGGCCTGGCTCCCTGTGGGAGTGGCAGGGCCCCGCTTGCTCTCCACAAAGAGGCTGGGATGTGACGGCCAGCATCGTCCACTGGTGAGCTCCAGTGCCCAAGGGCTGGCGTCGGGAGGAGGCGCTGTCGTGTCCGGGTTTGTGTCTTCATGTCCACGGCGCCATCTGATGAGCCCCTTCATAAGATGATGACTCTGGGGCAGCGGCAGGGACCCCGCCCGGCCCACTGCCCTCACTGGAAGGAGGCCCAGCTGTCCAGCCCAGGTTTGGGGTGTGTGGCACTGGGGACTGAGCCACGGCTCCACCACGGAGCCGCCTCCAGCCCTTTGTATTTTTGTAGACAGGCCTCATTAAGTGCAGAGGCTGACTTTGAACTGCAATCCTCCTGCCTCAGCCTCCCAACTAGCTGGGAGCACAGGCGTGGCCCCCGCGGTGACGACAGCCCTCAACTTCCTCATTGCTCCCTGGCACTGGACGTGCGCTTTGGTCCTGTGTGTGACCCGCCCGGGGCAGGCGTGCTCAGGGAGAACAGGTGGCCGGTGCGTCTCTCACCCCCTGCACACTGCCCTCCCCTCCTGAGACCCGCAGCCTGGGTGGACCAACTGCCCCCAGCAGGCCTCGGTGACGGTGACAGGAGGAAAGGACCGAGGTCCCCCCACAGAGCAGGGCCTGGCTCAGCTGTCCCTGTGCGGCGGCCGCCTCGCGCCCATGCTGGGAGCACAAATGTTCCCTGTCACAGTGGCTGAGCGGGGTCCTGACGAACACGGCAGGTCCCACAGGGGCAGCCGCAGGTGGCCGGTCTTCTAGAAGCTTCTGCGTCTCCGCTGCAAAGAATGATTCACGAAAAGGCCTGGAGCTGGCTGGGTGGAGGGCACATTCTGGGCTCCAGCGGGCACCGCAGCCTCCCAGGACGCTGCCAGGCAGGTGACGGGGCCCAGGGAGCAGGTGGCGGAGGTGGCCCCGGGGCTGGCCATGACCAGGGCAGCGCTGTGTGCACACACTGGACTCAGACTCCACCTGGAGATTCCTCCAGGGCGAGCGAGGATAGAGCCGTTCAGTAGGTGCTCAACACGCGACTGTTGAGCACCTACTGTATGCCAGGTGCTGCCCTGGAAGCAGGAGAGCGTGGGGGGCAGGCCCAGGCCCCCAGCTGCACACGGCTCCCTGTGTGGCCCCCGGGGGTCGGAGTCCTGCTCGGCAGCGGCCCAGGAGTCTGCCATGGACGGAGCGGCTGCCCGGGGCCAGGATGCTGGACCCGAAGGGGATGCACCATCGAGCGCCACCACACCAGGGCCCTCGCTCTGTGACCACACCTGGCCGTCCTGTCCATGCCAGGAGTGGGCGCGGCCTCCCCACCCGCCCAGACCAGGAGGCGTGAGCAGGGCCAGCGGGGCTTCCGGGGCCTTTGCACCAGCACCCGGGTCCTGGGTGGCACGGGCACTGCCTGACCCCTGCCCTGCCCGGCGGTGCCCAGGTCACCCTCAGGCACCATCCGTCCAGGTCCCAGAGCGAGGGGCAGCGCAGAGCCCCGCTGACCCACAAGGACACCGCACGCGTGAGACACAGACGCCTCAGGTCCAGGCTGTGAGATGGTGGAGCTGCTGTCGTGGCAGCATAGCTGAGCGCCACCTGGATACACTGCGTTTCCCAGGCCAGGGAGCGGGCGGAGGGCACCATGCAGCCAGGCCACAGCTGGAGAGGAGAGGGCCTGGGCCAGGGCACGCCCTCCCCAGGGGACAGTGGCGCCCTCCCAAGGGGACAGTGGCGCCCCCCCGGCCTGCTAGGAAGGTCACCTCTCCTCCAAGCCCTCAGCCCCTGGCCGCTCCCCCTTCAATTAAAGCCAATGTCAAGGCCTCCTGGTCTCTGAGTGGACGTCTGGCCTTGCTGCTGATGGCCACATCTGCTCGGGCGCTCGTCCGTCACAGCCGCCAGCAGACAAACGCCACGTCTGACCTTCCAGAGCCACCAGGGCTCCGTGGGAACACGGTGGGAGGCCAGGCTGCAGGGAGGCTCAGGGCCGTGGGGCCAGCCAAGGCAGGGGTCCTGAGGCCAGCACCTGCCCCCTGGCCAGCGCCCTTGCTTCGGAAACTGTCCTCTGTGCCCGGTCCTCGGGCGTGGACACAGCCCGAGGACTGTGGGTCCTCAGCCTGTGGTCCACAGCCTGGACGTGGCCTCCATGTGACCACTCACTGGCCACCCCGTCCAGCTGGGCCTGGCCGGCGGCTCTGCCCAGCCAGTTCTCACCCTCCCTGGGTGGGAGGGAGAGCGGGCTTGCTCGACTTGTGGGGACAGCATCACGGGACAGCGAGGGTCTCAGTGTCCTACCCTCCAGCTCCTCTAGTCAGAGCCAGCCCCGGCCTAAGACCAGGGTGGGCAGGAGGCCACCTCGTCCCCCTGCAGGGACAGGGATGGGTGAGCGGGGAGCCAGGCCCACCTCCCCCCTCGTGCAGAGGGACTGTCCCTGGGTGGGGCCCTGCTGCCCGTGCCTGCCCTGCCCCAGGGTCTGTGCGACTCCTGACTGCACCCGAGGCCCCTCGCCTGGGTCCCTGGGCACACAGAGCCTGTGGGCTGTTGTGGTTCAGAGGGACGTGTCCCCAAAGCCCACAGGTCAAGGCTTCGTCTCCAGGGCAGCTGGGTCCCGAGGTGGGCTGGGCAGCAGAGGGACGGAGGCTCTGACGGGTGGACTCGCCCACCGGGACTCGCAGGGAAGGCCCTGCTGGGAGGTGTGGAGACTCAGGGTGGACCTGGTCAGGAGGTGGGTGCCTGGGCGTGTCCGTGGGGGCTGCCCCTTGTCCAGGTCCCTCCTTTGCCACGCCCTCCCGCCACAGGGGGCAGAGACCGAGAGCCACGCCAGCCTTCGCCCCGAGAGCTGCCCCCCAGGTGCCCTGCCACAGGGACACCAGCTGATGGCTGATGTCACCCGGGAGCAGCCAGCAGCCAGCAGGGAGTGCGGGCAGGTCTGGTGGGAGGAGGACCAGCAGCGCCACCCGGCCCCTGGCGCTGGCCTGCAGACCGGGAGCTGAGGAGTGCTCAGGTCAGGGAGGGAGACCAGGACCCACGTGCCTGGGGCAGTGACCAGAGGCCACAGGAGTGGACTTCAAGGTGCCCCAGGAGGGCTTCCTCGGGGAGGCGTGTGGAAACGGAGGCCTGAAGGAGCGGGACACGGTCAGGCTGGGGTCGTGTGCAGACGGGGCAGCGAGGGTGTCCCAGTGGAAGGGGCAGGACACTGGCCAGGCTGGTGGCAGGCAGTGGGGACAGCCTGGTGCTCAGAACAGCAGGACCCGGGCAGGCTGAGCCCGCAGGCCCCGACCTCATTTCAGAGCAGGACGCGGCTGGGTGGCACCGGGAGCTGCCCAGGCCATCTGCCCTCGAGAAAGATCCCCGAGCCGCCCGGAGAGCGAGGCCAGTGATGCCCGCTGGCCAGAGCCGCGGGGGCCTCCCCATGCCGCCCACCTCGTGGGTAGCTCCTCGGAAACGGGAGTCCTCCAAGGACAGCCTCCCCATCCCTGCGGGTGCCCAGGGCCCGCTCGGAGGCAGGACGAGGACTCCCCTGGAGGGCAGCCTCTGCTCTCCCAGCCAGCAGGGCCCCGGCCACCTGCACCCCACCCTGCAGAGTGGACGGCTGGTGCCAGGCCCTCAGCCACGCCCACGAGCGCCCCACTCGGGGACCCCCTCCTGCAGGCCCCTCCCCGTGGGCGTCCACCACTCTGCAGAAGAGAGAGGAGGACGCGGCTGCAGGGGGATTACCGTCCCCCCCCCCCCCGGCACGCTCACTCTCGACAGATGCTGTGACTTTGCCTTGACATTTCGGGAGCAGCGGGAGACCATTACCCGGTGACGGTGACGAGGCTGCTCCCCTGACATTATCTCTTAATTACAATGTGCACGTAATGCGGGAAAACGGCCCATAAATAGCTTATTGGAGTGGCTGCCGTCTGCCTGCCGGGGACGCTGACCGGCTCCCTTCAGCGCCTGCCAAGGAGAGGGACAAACGGCTGCTGGGCCTCGTGACCTGCCTCCATGACAAAGCTGTGCCCAGTGGCAGGGGTGGCAGGGCCAGGAGCACAGACAGCAGGTGGACTGGTCACCACCACATTTATTGGTAGGAAAGCTGAGCCTCAGAGAGGTTATGTGATTCACCCGAGGTCACACAGCTACCAGTCACAGACTTGGATCCGTCTTACCTTGTCAGCTTGTGGGACAGACTGGCTCAGTGGACGGGGCTGGTGCAGGACAGCCACCGGGATGCTCCCAGAGAGGCAGTGTGGCCACGTGTGCCCGTGGACCCACAACCAAAGAGCAAGGGCGAGGCCGTCAGCCCTGAGTCCTGGCCACATAGGAGGATTTTAATTGGGAGTCAGAGCTGATAATTAAAACTCAGGAGATTTCACATTTTAAAAAATCCATCTTCTCTTGTAAAATAAATTTTTTAAAAGGAAGATCTGGTGGTGACATTGGCCCACTTTCTAGAAGGCTGCAGTTGGCGTTGAGGGGGCAAAGCTGGCTGCCCATTGCAGAGGTGGTCGGGAGTGTGGTCACCTCCACCCACACGGCCTCGGGCCTGGCTCTCACACCCGCGACCTTCTCACAATGGGGTGTTGGCAGACCCCAGCAAGGTCCTGAAGGTCGCCAGGCAAGGTGGCCACACCTGTGATCCCAGCAGCTTGGGAGGCTGAGGCAGGAGGATCCCAAGTTCAAGGCCAGCCTCAGCAAGGTAGCGAGGCCCTAAGCAGCTCAGTGAGACCCTGTCTCTAAATAAAACATAACAAGGACCGGGTACTCGGCTTGGGTTGAGCGCCCCTGGGTTTGTCCCCAGTACCAAATAAAACGGGCAGCAGGGAAGGGCTCCCGCTGGGCACAGGTGGTCACAGGCCTCCTCAGTCCCCGCCCAGCCCCAGCCTGTGCTGACGTCACTGGAAAGCCAAGTCCAGCCCCCGGCAGCTGCTGCCGCCCGGCCCGGCAGCCCCAGCAGAGCCTCGAGGCTGGAGTGGCATCCGGGTCCCTGTCCCCTGAGATGGAAGGCATTCCTGCGGCCTGGGCGGGGTGGGCAGGCGGCCACAGGAGCAGAGGGAAGACGCAGAGGCCAGAGGAGTATCGAAGGCCACCTGGGGCCACCGCCCAGGGCCCCTCTGCACCGCTGGGTCCTGGGCGGGGCATTCACGTGCCCCCTCCCCACGGAGCCTGCAGAGGTCATGGGACTTGCCCTTGGCCAGTGGCCAGCGCGCCCAGGCAGCTGTTCCTTGAATCAGGAGCACCGGCCAGCCTCTGCCCCTCCTGCGCCAGTGGCCGACTTCCGATGTCACCAGGCAGAGGTGGCCAGGTGTCACCGAGGCCACCTGGCAAAGGTGCCGCAGGCTCTGCGGACACTCGCGACCCCGACCCCAGGACGGTGCCAGCCTGGCTCCCTGCACCTGGGGCCTCGGCGCCCAGCACTCTTCTCAGACCCGCCTGCCCTCGTGGCTCCTCTTCCCCGCTGACCTCGCTGGAATGAGCCCGGTGTCCCCTGGGGCTCCTGTGGCCTCCTCCCAGGGGCACTGGGCTGGGTGGGGGGGACGGCCCCTCCTGGGCTGGGGTGCTGGGCTGGAGGCTGAGCCCCCTGGTGCCACCTCAGGGTGGCAGAGAGGACGCAGGGGGTCGCGGAGGCCAGTGTGGGGCCCCGGGAGCAGCAGCTGACGTGGGGACAGGCTGCAAGCCTCGCACCTGGACTCACCCCACCAGCCCCAAGACTGCGTGGTGACCTGCTGTCCTGCCTCATTTGCAAAATGAGGACTGAGGTGACACTGGACTCCCCCAAACCAACCACGGAAACCAGGCGGGCGGGGGCAGGGGACCCTCGTTAGCAGCCACTGCGCCCTGGGCCAGCTGGGCTGCAGCCGCATCCACCTGCGTCCTGAGCTCTGGGCGCCCCGGGCCTCCGTGGCCCTGGACATGAGCTTCAGGGCGGGTCCCAGCCTTGCCACTGCCCTCCCGCCATGTGTCTCCCCGAGCCTGCATGCCCACGACCTCACCGCGCGTGCACGTGGCCCTCTGTGTGGACACCTGGTCCTCGTGCGTGGACATGCTGCTGGGCCGTGCGGCCTGGTGCATTTCCCTCCTTTCATGTCCACTGTGTCCAGGGCCTCAGGACACCTCGCTCAACCTGTGGCAGCCACAGGGACTGGGACCCGGGCCTCGGTGCCCCGCACCCACCGGCAAGGCCGGGCCCGCTGCGCCCCCTGGTGGCCGTGCCCGCGCTCGGCCGCTGGCAGCCCCGCCCCAGGGCCGCTCCTCCAGGTGCCCAGCGAAGACCGAGGGGCAGAGTCCTGAACCCCACGACCCGGAGCCTGCAGTCTGCAGAGCAGGCGGAGGTGACATGCCACACACGAAGGTCGACTGCAAAGGGCAGCAAGGCCTGGGGCAGGGCCGGGATGCCACCATCAGAATCAGAGCCGGAGGGGTGCTCAGGGTGGCCCTGCGGCGCTGGCCACGCCTCCATGCGGGCAGTGAGGGCGGGGCGGGGGCGGCGGGGCTCAGAGCCCTGGCCGGGGTCTCCCCGTCCCCGGGGGATCCGGGTGCACCCACAAGCACGCGGCTGTCCTGCCTCCGTGGTGGCCACGGGCGCTGAGGCAGCTTCCTCTGCCCCACAGCAGCATCCCGGGGGCCGGGCGGGCAGGGGCTCCCGCCCCTTCTAAACCTCCCCGCAGCTGCCCCCACTTGACCTCTCATGTCCCCAGACACGCCCACATCTGCCCTGTCCAGCTCAGGCCACCACCTTCTCTCTGGTTGAGCTTCTGGGCCCTGCGGGACCCCTCCCCATCCACACCTGCCTCACCGCGACCCCCCTCAACTCCGGTGCATTCCACAGTATTTAGTCAGAAGCACGGACCCCCTAGCTTCCCAACAGCCCTGCGCCCACCCTCTGGGCTTTCTGCCTACAGCCTTGCCCAATCACTCTGCTCTGCACACCGCTACCTCAGGGCCTTTGCACACGCCCTTCCTGGCTCCCCAAGTGCTCTCAGCATAAATGGTGCTTCTCAGAGGAAACATCTGGAACCCTCTCAGCGAGGGGCCTCTCCCCTTCCCCAGAGCCTTGCTCTGCTCTTCCAGCACCGCTCACCGGGGAGCCATCTGCCTCTCCGCTTCCTTGGGCACTGCAGCTGTCCCCTGTGAGAGGGCGTCCTTGCCTAGGGTCATGGCTCCAGCGTGGACGGCGTTGGCGCCCAGCCAGGCGCACGCAGGCCCCTGCTGACTGTCTCCGTGTGCGTCCCTGCCCACGGCCCAGCGCCTGCTGCTGCTCCTTGGAGAACTGGGCTGCTGGGGCCCAGCTGTCCCCCAATCAGCCCTGGACCCCCCTTGTCCAGGTGTCCTTCCTGGGAGCCCAGCCCAAGGTGACCCCCAGCACATGACTGCACAGTGGCCACCCATTCACATGCGGGATCGCGGATTAGAGGCATCCGCACACCCACAGAGCCACAGTGCTGTGCACACAGTAGGTGTCCAATAAGTGCTGGCGGGAGGCTCAGCCCCGGCTCTGTGGAGAATGCTCACACCCCCACATGCTCAGTGGGCACTGACTGTTGCTCCATCTAGCGGGTGGGCAGCAGGCAGCTCAGAGAGGTCACGAAGTGCTCCAAGGCCACCCAGCAAGTTAGAGCTGGCGGAGGCCTGTGGCCAAGGCGGAGCCCCTTCCCCCATGGGCCTTCACTCTGCTTCCAGACCCCTTTGAAAATCCGAAGACCACTCAGGAAACACTGTGGTGGGAGACACGCTCACAGACACACTTTCCCAGCCAGGCTGTCGACTGCGGGGAAAGAGCCCCCAGTTAAGCTGGTCACCCCTCTTCCAGGTTGGGCAGGAGAGCAAACACCCGGGAGGCTCCCGCTGAGCAACCGTGTGCACAGCTCGCCCCCCAGTGGCCAGGCCCGGAACTGCCCAGCACCCAGTCGGCAGTCAGAGGAGGGGGACAGAGGACTCCTCTGCTGCTGCGTGGACAGTGGGTGGCAGAGGACACACATGAGGCTGGGAGAGGGTGCAGCAGCCTGGGGAGGGGCCACAGAGGTGCGATCAGGGACAG
>JAJEJO010003181.1:13358-35435 GCA_020662805.1 Glaucomys volans | reverse complement strand
TCAGCTCCTGGCCCTTGGAATTCCAGTTAATTTACATGCAGCATTGATTAAGATAAAGATCCTGAGATCTTTAGAGAGTATACTGGATTATTTGAAATTTGAAAGCAACTTTGTGTGTGCCTGTGCTGGTGAGAAGGAGACTTCTGACACAGAAGTCAGGTCACTGTGGAGGCAGAGACTGGAGTGGCAGCCACAACCCAGAAATGTTGGCAGCATCAGAGCTGGGAGAGACCAGGAGCAGATTCTCCTACAGCCTCTGGATGGGTGCAGTCCCACTGACACCTTGATTCCAGCCCAGAGAAACTGATATCAACTTCAGGCCTCCAGAACCAAGACAGAGAAAAAAACATTTCTGTTACCATAAGCCACTGAATTTGTTATAGAAACGAGAGGAAAACCCACAACAATAATGGTATGGGTCTGGATCTGAGATGAATGACCCTGCATGCTGTGGCTAGAGGGATGTTTTCTTTCATTTTGTGTGTCTGTGTGTGTGTGTGTGTGTGTGTGTGTGTGTGTGTTTATTCTTTTGGTTAAGTTGTCACCTTAGTGAGATAGATCATTTAAGCAAATGATAGTATACTCTTTCTCATAACCATGAAACTTAGCAATAAGATGTAAGCCATGCTTCCCTCTCACTCCATTATCAGTCTTGGGGGAAATGGACTAATAACAAGTCAACTTCCTTCTCCAGGACAGGAGCTAGTGATAATATTGAGGGAAAGAAGGACAGCCAGTTTAAGGAGGGGCCATAACATCAGCCACTCCCACTCTTGTTCAGATGTTTTAAATCTAATTTATTCCAAAGACTACAAGAACAAGCCAATTAGTTGATAACCAACATCCATAACTGAGCCAAGAGGGATGTTCCTCACCATACCAATGGCCAGTTGTATCCATCTTTAATATGGGAGCTCTTAAAATTAACCTGCCCTTCACAAGAAGTCAGAGTTCAGGAATTTCTTATTTATACAACTTCTTCACTTTCATTTACCTGCTGTCATCACTAAAGGATATAATTTTTAAAAGAAATTTGGGATAATAATATTTAATTCAGTCTAGACATGCAGACAGCATTGTAGTGAGTCATCTATGAATTAATCATAAACCAAATTCCTTCTGTAATCCACAGTAAGAGTTGAGTAAAGTGAAGATTAATATATATCTATGTATGTACATACATCATTTTTCATATACACAAGAAATGAAGGAGCAATAAAAAATGTTGGGTAACAAATTTAACTCTCTTTATAAAATGGAAGGAAAACATGGATAAATGAAAACAAATAGATTTCTTCCCAATAAATTTGGTTGTATAATTGGGGTTTTACAATAGGATGTTTTAGAATGAATATACATAGTATAATGGTTATATAGTGAAGCAAATTATGCATCTATTCTCTTCCATAGAAAGTTTTTGTGTTTGAAAAAAGCAGCTGAATTTATTTATTTGACTGAAATACCTAATAGAGTATAATCAACTCTATGCCTTATACTGTATATTATATATCTAGACTTGTTCATCCTACATATGTACTTCTCTGTATTCTTTGAACAAATATTGAAACAGATTGCTTACAAAATTATCAATTTCATTTTTTTGGAATCATTCATATTTTCTGTGTTTGGCATGTAATGTTTCTTAAAAAGAAAAAATAACTAATGCAATATCTAAAGATTCAAAGGTCAGCAATAACAGGGATTATGATATTGATCAAAAGGGGTTATTTATAGGCGAGAAATCTGAACAACAGGTATGAACAACTCATCTTCAATGTCCAGAAGTCAAGACATAAGAGTTCCAATTCCCTCTAAGAACTGGTTAAGCACAACTTTAGGATTGTTGATCATGTGGAGATACTTGGAGTTGGAAATTTCTTCCCCCATGCCTTCCCTATGCATTTTCTCATCCATCTATCCAATTTTCACTATGTTTATGAATATCAAAACATCATATTATATGCCTTAAATATACACAAGAATGTTAGAAAAAATGATAAGCTGTATTTAGAAAAAATTATTAAGCATCTGGATCATGAATGTACCTAACTTGCTGGTTACATACTAATATGCTCTTTGATTCTTGCAAACAAAATGCTATTCTGGAAACTCAACAGTAAGGAAAGTGGATGGGAATCAGCACAGTGGCAGGTTTGAGTACAGGCCACAGGTGTCTTGGAAGCACCATGCACTGACTGCATAGAAGTAGAGAGCTGAGTCTCCAGGCTGGGTGGCTGTGATGTTCAGGGAGAAGTGTTTGGCTCTCTTATCCAACACAGCAATGAGTCTTCAGATTTGATTCATCTCCTTATTTGAACAAATGTCTATAATGTTCTGAGAGCTTTTCCAGCTTCTTGCTTATACCAAGGGAAGTAGATGGAATGACTGTCTGAATAAGTGCAGTTGATAACAGCACTGTCTCCCTCCTGAACACTCAGGGTAGAAGGATGCTGCTCCACCTTCTCACCTCAGCTCACACCTGGGAAAGAAAAAAAAAAAAACCATGAAATTTAGTCATTAACCTCTGGAATTCTATTTTTCTGCAGGATATTAAGGAGATCTGAATAAATCCAGTCTTCTCCCTGGACACTAAAAGAACATCCACTAGTAAGCTCTATTATCCCCCAATCCTCAACTCACAGCTCAGATGCACCCACAAGAACATGCATAAAGAATGAATCAATGTCTTCATTGTTCTTCCCTTTAAACCACAAATTGATACCTCTAGCCAGAAGAGCACCTTGTATTATTAGGTTGTAACTTCTTTTCCTCTAACAATTATAGTGGCTTCTCTTATTGTCAGCCAATAATAAAAAGGCTCTGCTTTTGCTGTAAGTTTGTTCCTTCAGAATCCACTACCAAGATCCTTCCACCTGTTCTGCACCAGCTGAGTAGACTACCCCCTTGTGGTCACATGCTTAACTAATGACCTCCCTAGTGAAATGGCCTTTCCATCCCCCATGAGGAGCTAAGACACCGAAAAGTGGCAACAGGTGGGACAAGGTAGGTATCAGAGCAGAAATTAAATGCACAGTTAGTATGTAGAGATAAACATTGATGTTCGTGCACACCACTGAGTCCCTGTTAATAAATTGGAAAGCGGTAGATGCTGCTGGTGTTGATACAACCGTGGGCTGATTTGACATATTTGAAATCAAGGAAGCACCATGATTCACCCTCATAAATGAAGGAACACTTCATACTTTCCCTTTCAGTAAAAAAAATTCCTCCAACGTTTGTCTATGACAGAGAAAAAATCTTCATCAAAGGAACATGTAAGCCAAAAACAAAGTAAGATAGAAGACCACTGAATACTGGAAATGCACATTATCTCAGACTCTGCTTCTCCAAGACTGGTCCTGCCCATAATGCAGCACTGTAAAAGCTATCTATGCTAAAATCAAGGCCAACATCATTCTAACAGGAAAAAAATTGAAAGCATTCCCTTTAAAAATTGGAATGAGAAAATGTTGCTGTCCATCACCATTTCTATTCAACATAGTCTTTGAAACTGTAGCCAGAGTAATTAGACAGAACAAAGAAATTAAAGGGATAGAAATAGGAAAAGAGGAACTCAAACTATCATTATTTGCCAGTGACATGATTCTATATTTAGAAGATCCAAGAAATTCCACCAGAGATTTCTAGATCTCCCATGCTCCTGGATAGGCAGAATTAATATTGTCAAATGGCAACACTACAAATTGAAATTGATGTCAAGAACTTTTACTCAATGCAAGAATGTGAACTGAATCTTTGGTAATTTCTGATTGGGATAAATGATGCAACAGATACAGAAGTTCTTAAAATATGCTAGAACAATATTATGTCAAAATAAGATTACTTTTATTAATTTAATTAAATCTAGGGTTGATGTTTCTAGGGAATCAATTATTGTAACAAGGATTACCTTCTTGTGCAAATCAATTTTCTGTGAATCTGAATAAAATTTTAAAAGATAATTAATGCATTAAAATCTTAATGTTTCCACAGATATTTTCTATAATTGATGGATATCTGAAAACTTAATAGAGGCTCCATGATTTGTATATAATTCTGAATGTTTATTCATGTATCCTAATGCTGTATTTTTCAATTATAAGGAAAATTATTTTTAAAATTATCTTTCTTACAAAAATTAAGTTCACTCAAAACTTCACAGATAAATAGCATTCTACACCACCAGACTACAGTCTTTACAAATAGTTCCTACCTCTGATCAGGAAAACAATACCATCTACAATTGCCTCAACAAGAATAAAATACCCAAAGAGGTGAGAGAATCTACAATGAAAACTCTAGACCTCTGAAGAAAGAAACTGAACAAGACACTAATACATGGAAAGAACTCCCATATTCATGGAAAGGTAGAAAAAATTCTGTCAGAATGGTCATGATACAAAAACATTACAAAGAATCCATGCAATTCCCATTAAATACTAAGAACATTCATCCCAAGATTCGGGAAAAAAAAGTCTTAAAATTCATATGGAAAATTAAGATATCCACAGATCCACAGTAAACAAGTGGAAAAAAGAAAAGAAAGCAATGCTGACTTCAAATTATACTACAGAGTAATAGTAATAAAAACTGCATGGAACAGGCATAACAACAGACACATAGATCAATGGAAAAGACTAGAGATACAGAAAGCCCACACAGACACAGTCATCTGATCCTTGACAGAAAGTTATGTTATGGAAAAGGCACCCTTTGCAACAAATGGTGATTGAAAACCTGGATATCCATGAGTAGAAGAATGAGACTACATCCTACCTCTCACCCTGCCTCCCCCCCCAAAAAAAAAAAAAAAAAAAAAAAAAAATCCTCAAAATGGCTTAATCCAGGAATTAAAGTAGAAAACATGCAACTCCTAGAAGAAAACATAGAGTCAACACTCCAACATATAAGTGTGGACAATGACATTCACAAAGGATTTCAAAGTCTCAGGAAATAATACCAAGAGTTAATAAATGGGATGACACCAATTTTTTAAAAAATTGAACAAATTTAAAAGGAATCAATTAAGACTGAAAGAGAGAACCTACATGATGGGAGAAAATCGTTGCTAACTCCTCTTCTGACAAAGGATTAAAATCCAGAATATATGAAGAACTCAAAAAACTTAACAACAAAATAAATAACCCAAGAATGAAATAGGCACTTCTCAAAAGAAGAAATGCAAAATTATTGAGTTTCAAGGTAGCAACAGCACAACATTTTGTCAAGCTCCAGGCCCTTTCTGAGTGCCAGGCCCTGAGAAACTGTACAGGTCACATTCCCAGGAAGCTGGTCCTGCTCCCAGCTTCACTGGAGTTGCCCAGGTGTCCTCATCTTAATAGCATGGACCTGCTCTTTCCTCCTCCATCCCTACATTAACACAAAGAGCTTGCAGCAATGAGAATCAATTTACATGGCAATTAATTCATACACAGGATTAAAATTTGGGTTTGTTTGTGAGAAGTTTTGGTAGGTGGGTACAGAAAATAAAGTTTCTTTGGGGGTAATGCTGGAAGATTTCTACTCCCTTTCCCAGACCCTAAAGGATGTTAGAAAATCATGAGTTTAATAGATTCATCAAAATGCAAAGAAGAGCACTGGATTCCCATGTAACAAAACTCAACATTAATGAGCATTTCCTGAAAGGCTGCTACTTGGAAATGATTAAATAGATATTTTGGTCAGGGATGTATGTGAACACATTGTAGAAATATACCCATTGACACTGTTTGCATTCTGGAGTCTTCTGCACTGGCTACCTCAGAGCACAAACTCTAATATCACATATCCCAAGTGGGAATCCCACCCAAGCTTCACTAGAGTGTAACCATGTGAGCTCAAGCAAGTCACTTTTGCTCTCTAATCCTGACACTCAAAAACAAGAAAGAACTTTTCTTTATATATTTCAGAAGGTCCAGGTATAAAAAAAAACCCTGAATATAAATATTAAATATGTACAAGATACCCAATATCACATCATATTTTCCTGCTTTGTTGGAAATTAAACAATCTGCAATCAGTTGGAACACTAAGACATCTCTTTTTTATTTGTTGACCAATATAGTTTTCAAACATTTTTCATCATGGTAATTTCAGTGCTATAAATAAGTTCAGACAGGGGATCTGTTTTAACAGTATTTGGGGCTCTGACATCCTTATTAGTTGCTGCAATGCTTGAGGTGACAGTGCTAAGACATCAATCAGGACACCCATAGCTGTGCAGAAGCTGCTGGGCAAGTCCTCCCTGAGGCAGAGGCCATGGCTGCAGGTGCAGCTGCAGTTTGGGTACAGACTGCAGGTCCTCTGGAGGTACTGTGCCCCCCTGCACAGAGGTAGGTGCCTGAGTCTTCCAGCTGGGAGTTGGAGATGTGCAGGGTGCTGGAGCGCTCCTGAAAATTCATTGTTGCCGTTAACCTTCCCTCCTGCTTTTTCCCTGAAGTCAGGTAAAACAGACGGATGAGGCTGGCCCCAGGATTCTGTTGGAACCACTGCACACTGTTCATGGTTGTGGAAAAATTGCACCTCAGAGTAGTGCTGGTTCCCTCCTGGAGACTCAGGGCTGGAGGGCTCTGCTCCACCTGCTGCCCTCTCACCCCTGCTTGGAAAGAGAAAAGCAAACACAGATGATGTCACTGGGAAATCAGTGACCAGTTTACAAACCTCCAGGATAACCCAGGAATTACCCAGGAGGATGCGGGGTGGGGAGCTTCATACCATCTTCCCCTGCCCTCCCTCACACTGTAAGCCCTAGAACAACCCCTGCCCCATCTGGGTTAGATCCAACTCACAGCAAACCTGCACCCACAGAAGCCCCAGCAGAGCCCCCAGTCTCCTCTGCATGGCTGCTGGCCTGGTTGCTGGGGGCCTTCTCCCTGCTCTGCAGGTGTCAGGTCCTGGGTCAGATGAGTTTGTTCTTCAGGCAGCAAGTTCCACTGACTCAGGGAGTCCCAGTCACATCTGAGCCCTGACCTTCCCCCTAACAGGGAGCTTCACCCACTGTGCCCAGTGAAACTGCAGGGGTGGCTCCAGAATAGTGTGGGGAAAGTGCAGGGGGGAGGGGGCTGTGTTTTATGTGGATGAAAATAAAAGTGTTTTTTTGTTTCTGTTTTTCTGTGTGGACAGTGTAGGTGTAGGGGGTGATGTTCCAATGAACAAACATGAAAGTGGGTTTTTTTTTTTTCTTATAGCACCTGATGTAAGAGAAGTTTGTGGGAAAATATGTGAAGAAGGACAATGATGCCTTAGGGAATAACCTATGTCTCAATTAGATTAAATAGAGCCTTGAAGAATCACAGGAAGAGTAAGTCCATTCCCTTGCATTATGTGGGTAACAGGGAATTTCAGATAATTAATTACATGAAAATTGTGAAAAAGGAAAATTATTCAATAGCATGCATTGAGAATCAAGAAATTAAAGCCATTTCTTGAAATTCAGATCTCCATCTGAATTGAAAATATTCCCAACAAGAGTTTCATTGTTTTAAAGAAAAGAGGCCCTGCATATGGTGTCCACCATGTTTTAGTCTCTACCTCTCCCCTTCTGCTGTCCAACCCTTTCCCCCACACCCTGCAGGCCACAATTGCTAACCAAGTCAATATTGTCCTCTCCCTTTCTTCTAGTTTTGTTCTTCATTTTTCATCTTTTCTTCTCACCCATTTATTCTTGTTCCTTCTAGTCTCAAAGACAATGTATAAAAAGATTGGCCATCAAGAGTATAGGAATAATTTCTACCTCAATATATTTTGGCAATTTCTATAATGAAACAAAAAATTGAACCCAGGTACTGGAGATAGTATCTAACAGACTTCCATCCTCATATGCCAAGGAAAATGCAATTGCCTGATATCTGCTCAGAAAATCATCCTCCCAATGGATTTATAGATCTAAGAGATCCAATAAATAAAGATACAGTCTTCAACTTTCTGAAATTTTATGTAGAATGGCAGAGCTGAAGACCTGAGATGAACTTAACATCAACACTACCTGCCCCCTTGCTGTCTATGATCTGGTCAGTTCAGATTCTCTGGTCTCCTGTCCGGAAATCCTCAGTTGTTCATCCTGAAGTCTGCAGTGCCCCCTGGTGGATTAATTCCATCAACATAGGCCACTGAAGACCAACCAAGTCCTCTGCACTCAACCCAGCCCCACTCACTGAATGGTCCTTGGTGCTGGAAATGCAGATGGTCAGAAAACAAAACAGTTGCCTATATTTAATGGGAATTAAAACAATAACCACTTTCATTAGTGGGGAAGTAGCTTAGTGGTAGGACAAAGGCATAATATTCTGGATTCAAACACCAGTCATCCCCCACAAAACTATTTTTTTTGATAAGATGTTATGGAATTTACTGGATACTATTTTTTTCTTTTTGGTACTAGGGATTGAACCCATGGGTGCTCAATCACTGAGCCTTTCTTTTTTCTTTTCTTTTTAATTTAATTTTTTTCTTTTTAGGTATACATGCCAGTAGAGTGCATTTTATGTAATATGCATATATGGAGTACAACTTGCCATTATTTATGATGTGGAATTATATTGGGCATGTATTCATACATGAATATAGAAATGTAAAGTCCTATTCATTCTACTATTTTTCCTATTCCCATTTCTCTTCCCTTCCATTCATTTCCCTTTGTGTAATCCAAAGTACTTCTATTCTTTCCTACCCACCTCCCTTAATGTGAATAAGCATCTGC
This sequence comes from Glaucomys volans, assembly GCA_020662805.1. NCBI lineage: Eukaryota > Metazoa > Chordata > Mammalia > Rodentia > Sciuridae > Glaucomys > Glaucomys volans. The sequence continues at coordinate 26,737 of JAJEJO010003181.1, read as the reverse complement.
ATATCAGAAAAAGCATTCAGAATTTCGTTTGGGGAGATTGGCTTAATTCACTAAGCATGATAGTTTCAAGTTCCATACATTTACTAGCAAATGCCATAATTTCATGTCTCTCTATGGCTCAGTAATATTCCTTTATGTATATATATACCACATTTTCTTTAACCATTCATCTGTTGAAGGGCATCTTGGCTGGTTCCACACTTTAGCTATTGTGAATTGAGCTGCCATAAACATTGATGTAGCATTATCACTATAGAATGCTTTGGGTATATACTGAGGAGTAGGATAACTCGGTCAAATGATAGTTCCATTCCAGGTTTTCTGAGGAATCTCCATATTGCTTTCCAGAGTGATTCCAACACTTTACAGTCCCACCAGCAATTTGTGAGTGTACCTTTTGCACCACATCCTTGACATCATTTATTGTTACTTGTACTCTTGATAATTGCCACCCTGACTGAAGTGAGATGAAATCTCAGTGCAGTTTTAATTTGCATATACCTCACTGCTAGAGATGTTGAACATTTTTTCATATATTTGCTGACCATTCAGATTTCTTTTTCTGTGAAGTGCTTTTCAGTTCCTTAGCCCATTTGTTGACTGGGTTATTTGTTTTATTGGTGTTAAGTGTTTTGAGTTCTTCATCTAGCCTGGAGATTAGTGCTCTATCTGTGGGGTAGGTGGCAAAGATTTTCTCTCATTCTTTATGCCCTCCCTTCACATTCTTGATTGTTTCCTTTGCTACGAAGAAGCTTTTTAGTTTGATTCCATCCCATTTGTTGATTGATCATTTAATTTCTTGCAATTTAGGAGTCTTGTTAAGGAAGTTGGTTCTTAAGTCAACATGATGTATATTTGGGCCTACATTTTCTTCTATTAGGCACAGTGTCTCTGGTCTAACACATAGGTCCTTGATTCACTTCGAGTGATTTTTATTTTGAGACAGGGTCTCACTAATTTCCTGAGGATGGCTTTGAACTTGTGGTCATTTGGACTCAGTGTCCTGAGCCTCTGGGTTTAGAGACCTGATCAACCATGCCAAGCTTGGATACTACATTTAATAATAAGTTTGTATTTAGACTACCCTATTCATTTTATTTCAATTTGGTTCAAATAAATCCATCAACATTCATTCACATTTTACTAGGAGTGAATAATAAGCAAGTATATTTAAAAGGGCAGAGACACTAGTTAAATTCTGCAGGAAAAGACCAAATAACACACATCTGTAAAAGTGTACTACCCTGAGAGGAGGGTAAAGTGAAGGTGCATGATTCCAGATACAGGAGAAACACTTATCTGTGGGATGCTTGAACATAATCTTCTGAAGAAGGTGAACAATTTCTCCTCCATCCCCTGCCTTGTTCTTAGAAGGATAGACAAGAATATGGATAACTCTATATGATGGATTTGATGGCTTATTATTGGTTTTAACATAATGAAAGATTCATGCTTATAGGAAAGTCATAAAATACTACACATTGAAAGTCATAAAAATACTACACATGGTCCAAAGTCCCCTCTTACTGCCCCTACAATCCTGGCCCTTTTACCACTCATCACCCCATCTCCTCCTTCATCTTTCAGTCTGCAGGTCAGTCTCCCAGAAGTTTCACTGTCAATTTAGAATCAAGTACCATATATGTGAAACAACAGACAATATGTAGTATTTGATTAATAGCACTTTTATTCATATAATATGATACATCCTGTGCATAACGTCCTGTAACTTGCTGCATGAACTCATTAATAAACCTGCAGGTCTTATTAAGTGAGCACAGACAAGTTCTGCTGCTGCCTTGCATCACATCATGGCATGTCTAGTTTGTGCAGCCCTCCCCTGTTGATGAACACTGAAGGTGTTGGTTATTTGCTATGAAATACAACATGGCAGTAAACTGTGCAAGACATTCCTCTTTATTCACAAGTGGCCATCGTTTCTATATACAGAGACGAGGAGCAATTAAAAGCATGGTCCATGTGGCCAGCAGGTGAAAAGTATCAGGGAAGAGGGAAGTCCAGGGATAACAGCCTGTAGGAAAAGAGAGTGAATTCATGTTCTGATGTTGTGTGGATGCTTTCTTTTTATTACTTTTCTTATTTAAGCTTTGGAGCTATAGCTTTTCTGCTAATTAGATAAACTCTGAAATTTCTCTCCTACATATAGCTGGGGTGTAGTTTCCACCAACCAGTCACAGAGATGAATCTAAAGATAGTAAATCAGCTAAGGAAGAAGTAGGCTATGCAAGGACAAAATGCAGTAGAATACCACTGTGGAAAAAGAAATAATAATATAGGGCATAGAAAAAATATATAGTGTTTATATGATGACATACATGTGTATTTATGTACATACATAATTTGAGTAATTATCATAAAAACATAAAAACAGAAAAATTCTCTATATTGTCTAAAATGTTAAAAAATGAAAAAATTGACCAATGAAAAGTTTATCAATGGAACAGAAAACAGACTTTTATAGAGGAAAGGAATACCGAGAGTACACCGAAATACTCAATCCAAACCTATCAATAATCAAAACATACCTAAAAAGAGATTATCTGATTAAATCAAAACTGAAAATCTTACTACCTACTGCTTGTGTAAAAGCATAAAGTGAAACAACCAAGACAATAGAACATATAGGATGAAATTCTTGCTGGTGTCCCTGTGTGCAGGGACTAATACCACGTCCCCCATCCATATCCACTAAACTTACCACATCCACCAAAGAGATGTCCCTTGAGCAGGCCCATTCTGGTGGTGGAGGAGGAGTGCAAGAGAAGAACAGCAAGTTTCTCAGCACATGATTAGCTCCTGCAGAGGTGTAGTCTGTGACCACAAGGGAGAAAATACTGAAAACATTAGCATTCACAGAAAAAACAGAATTGGTAAAGAAAAGAAAAAAGGAAAAAAATACCAAAAATAATTGAAGATTTCCTTTCAGAAAATGGGGAAACTAAAAATGAGAAAATTCCATATACTAAGAGAGCAGAGAAAAAGGAAGCTATGTCCAAAAAAAGCTTTTAGATTCTTATCACTGGTCCCTCCACTTCCATTATTTTACAGTTTGGAATGTTTTCAGAATTATTTGTTCTGTGCCAGAAATCCATAGAATGTTGGATCAGGGAGACTTAGACAAGCACTCCAAAGGATATTATGGACTGAACTCTGCCCCACCCATGTGGCACTATGGGAGTGGTCCCTGTCTGGCTATATGAAAGTTTCCCTGAACAATTGGCTCCCCTAACTACACCCCATCCTGTTCATCACAGAAGAAGCCCCTCCTGTTCCAGCCCCTTTACCTGTGTGATCATAAATAAAAGGAGTTGAGCTACTCCTTGTTGTTAGAGGCCAGAACTGGTATGGCCAGACCTGTCACGCCCACTCCTTTGAAAAAGAGTATTGGTTCTTGTGTGTTTATTGATAGGATAAGTTTATGGGTAATTGATTGATTTATAGCCAACATCGTCCTCTGGCAGTTAGCCCTTTTCTTATCCACGCAGGACACCACACAGTAGATTAGTAATGAAGACATATATTTGGAGGCCTCGATTTGAATTCTGTCTCCATGTGATATTGGATAGGAGAGTGAAGCTTTAGTGTTCTCATCTGAAACTAGGTATGGGAACACTTACCTGACAGTGTAGAGCAGCAATGGTAGTGGCTAGCATGAACCAAGCATTTGACTAAAATAGAAGCTCACCTAGGACACAGGTTTTTCTCTGTTCTACTCTCCACTACATCTTCAGTTTCTCCAACAGAGTCTCTCAAGAAATAGATTCATAATAAAATTTTACTGAGTGAATGAATGGTAATATTTGCTCTGGTAGTGGTAGTGGCATATTACTCATCCACTATTAATTCAGCAACTATTTTTGAAAAGCATACAGTTTTTCAGGTCTGGTGATACGGGCTAAGGGTCAGCAGAGCTCTGCTCTCATGCGATGCCATTGTAACAAGAGGAAAGGTGGGGTATGTGGCACAAATGGTGGTAAGTGGTAAGTGTTGAAGCTTTGAAAATTCCTGCTTTGTTGCTTCTATTTCCTCAACAAACAGAAAGTCAATGAACATAGGAGAGTCTTAAGTAGGGATGGACATTGTACATCTGAGATGTTGCTTTTAACAGAGGGGTTAAAAGGAAAATAATGAAAATATACACCATACAAAATAAAAAGAAAATCTGCTATATTATCCTCATATAAGGCAAGGTAGGCGATTAGAAGAGAATAATTGGAGGCAAAGAGGGTCTGATGGTTATTTTATGGGTCCACTTGGCCTGGACCAGAGAGCCCAAACATATTTTGTGACACTGGTCTATTTTAGAGAAGATGAAAATTTACTATTCTGAGTAAAGCAAATCACTCTCCATATTCTGAGTGCACCCCATCCATCAGTTGAAGTCTTTAAGAAAAAAATACTGAGTTATCCCAAGAAAAAAGACATTCTATTTGAACAGTCTTCAGATTTGAGCTACAACATGACCTTTTCTCAGGGTCTCCTGTCCAGTGACCTGCCTTCAGAAGTAGGAATTGACAGACACCACAATTTTGTTCACAAATTTCTCAAAATAATCTATAGATAGACCAAGGGTGTATATTTCTGTATACATAGATGTTGATGTGTACATGGCAATCTTAAATCTGTATACAACAAAATGATATATATATACACATTATTTATAAATCTTATGTACATATGTAAGCATGTTACATTTCACAATAAGATGATTATAAAATTTAATGGGTGATGATATTTTAGCCCAAAGAAAGTCATTGATTTCTCAGTGATATGGCCATAGTTTGAATGTGATCCCAAAGCCCAGGTGTTATAAACTTAATCTTCAATGAAACCATGGTAGGAGGTGGGGCCACCTCTAATAAGACAACAGTAGGACATTAGAACATGAATGGATTATCAGTAAAATGATAACTATAAAATCCCAAGAAGATAACACAGGAAACATAGGTCACTTTGCATATGGCAATGCATTAGTACATGCAAAACTAAATGCAAGATCCATGAAAGAAATTACTGATGAACTGGATATTATTAAAACTAAAATTTTCTATTCTGTGAAAAGCAATGCCAAGAAAATGAGAAGACAAGTCACGGACTAGGGAAACATTGGAAAAGAAACATCTGATAAAGGTCTCTTATCCAAAACATGAAGTAAATTTCTAAATTCAACAATAAGAAAGCAACCCATTAAAATGAGCCAAAGACCTTATTACACACTCTACCAAAGAATACATTCAAACAGAAAATAAGCATATGAAGAGATTCTCCACAGCATACGTCATGAGGAAAAGGCAAATTAAAACAAAAGATACCACTAAAATACCATTAGAATGGCCAGAATACAGAACATAGCAACAACAAATACTAGTGAAGGAATTGAACAATAGAAACTAATTCATGCTTGTGAAAATACAAAAGTATGTGTATTTGGAAGACTGTTTGCAGCTTCTTATGTACACTTTCCATGTAGTACAGAAATTCCCTCTGTGGTGCTTATCCAAAGTAGTTGAAAACATGTGCACACCAGAACCTGCATGGGATGTGTATTGCATCTTTATTCATCATTGCCCAGATCTGGAACTACCAAAATGCCTCTCTGCAGATGAATGGATACATAAACTAAGATGTATTTAGAAAATTGGATATTATTCAGCACTAAAAAGAAATGAGCTATGAAGTCATGAAAGCCATGGAGAAAAGTTAAATGCATGTTACTAAATGAAAGAAGACAACTGAAAAAAAAGCAACATAACATGTAACTCTAATAAAATGACAATTGAGAAAAGGCAAACCCCAGTGAGAGTCAAAAGCTCCCACAGGATTGGGCTTGGAATTAAATGAACAGGTAGAGCACAGATGAAGCTTACATGAATGACAGTATTCTACATGAATCTATAATGATAGAAATGTGTCATTATGCATTTGTTCAAACCCAGATGATATAAGAACACAAAGATGATCCCTAATGAAATTCATGGACTTTGGGTAACAATCATGTGGGAGCAGAGTTCATTGTACCAAATGAACCACTCTGCAGGAGGAGGTTGACAATGGAGAAGGCTGGGGTGGGAGGACAGGAGGGCCAGGAGTCATGTGTATAAGAAATCTCTGTAACCGGCCAGGCGTGGTGGTGCACGCCTGTAATCCAAGCGACTTGGGAGGCTGAGTCAGGAGGATCACAAGTTCAAAGCCAGCCTAAGCAACTAAGCGAGGCCTTAAGCAACTCAGAGAGACCCTGTCTCTAAATAAAATACAAAATAGGGCTGGGGATGTGGCTCAGTGGCCAAGTGTCCCTGAATTCAATCCCTGGTTCCAAAAAAAAAAAAAAAATAGAAATCTCTGTAACCTCCTCTCAACTTTGTTCTGACCTCAAACTACTCAAAAAAAAAGAAAAAAGGCTTTAAATACAGGGTGAGGGTTTGTAAATATGTGGTGGGTGGGGAAAAGGTGGATGTGAAGATCAGAAACAATATTAATATACGAATAGCTCTCTAAATGGACAGTATGGGAAAGTGTAAATGACTTCATATATTAAATGAAACTCCATCTGATGTATAATTAAATAAATCATATATACAAAAAAAGAAAGTCTTGTAAGCAATGGTTAAAAAGTTTGGGAATGCGCAGGTTTGGGGAAAAAGACATTCTGTCCAGTCACCTCTATTGATGGTATAGGAGAGTGAAACTAATCTAGGTGGCAATTTTGTGAACAACTAATACTAATCTGAGTGTGCCCTTTTTCTTGAACACTGTGTGATTTCCCTATGTTGAGAATTGACTACCATGTCCTTCTTTTTAATATTTTTTTATTTCTTACTTTTATGTTCCCCAATTCATGAAATTAATTTCCAGTTTTCTGCTGGGTTTGGGAAGTGGGCATGCCTTGCTCTGCAAGTGGTGGAGAACAGCCTTGGGAATGGTCACTGGAACACGTTCTTACTAGGTCCTTTCTTCTCATGCTCTCCCTTTCAAGTACCTCTGAATACACACACACACACACACACACACACACACACACACACAACACCACCACTATCACCACAACCTTCTCCAAGGTTTAAGGGTAACTGGTGCTTCTGACTCTTAAATCTTCCACAGGGGCACAGCACACAAGCCATGCTCCTTGGTGGCTTCTCCCATGAGGCACAGATTTCATCAGCATTTGGCCCATGATGCAAGTGTCTCCATGTATTTCTCACCCTCTAAAATTCTGTCATCATCACTGTCATCATCTCCTTTTCTACACTCTGAAGATTTATGCCCTTTGGACATTCTTCACTGCTTTTCTAATGGGTTTTTATGAAGTTACAAAATAAAAATATTTATATTTAACCTTCCAGAGGCACTGGAAAATAACTCATGTGGGCCTTCCTGGATAGCATACTGAACTATATAACTGGTCAGGGCCACTCATTATTTAACCATGGGTCACTTTTCAATTGTGCATTTGCTCCCTCCCTCTCCTTTGAACATCAGCCTGAGTCCATCATCTGATTAACCATAAAAGAGAAGCCATTCCTCATTGCACTGTGCTGCTGTGAGGTCTGTTCCTCCTCCTTTCTTCTTTTCCCTTCTTACTCTGTTAGCACTTGTGGATTTCAGAGATTGGGGCTCTAGCTCTCTTCTCACCTCTCCTTCTACACTCTGTTAGGGAGAAGCTATGCAGATGTCACCTCCTCAGGCACATTTGTCTCTCTAAAAATATAATGAGCCACAGCAATGTCGACCAGGGTAACCTGGAACAACATGCGGGATCTGGGCTTTGTCTGCAAGGATGAGAAAAGAGTCCTCCTCATTGTTTGAGTGGTTTTATCTTGAAATTACTTTGGCCCTGCATGAGGAACTAACACTGGCAGCTTCTGTCTTAACTTTGACTGAAGAAGGGGCGAGTTGGGTGTGTCCACTTCTTGTTCTTCTGCTCTGGACATTTGTATGATTTTGCATCAACCAGAGAAACAACATGGCACACACAAGAGGTTGTGCAGAAACCAGAGTGGATCCCAGAGGCAGACACTCAGCAGCCAGGAACCTGGTTCCTGCTCAGAGTTTGTGCTCAGCTCCCCCTGCAGTTTCTGCCACTGTGTCACCCACAGCACAGTAGTACACAGCTGAGTCTGAATCTTGGATGGAGGCTTTCTCCAGGTGGAAGGACGTGGCTTCTTTCTTGTATGTGGCTTCAAAACCTTTGTTGCTGACCTTATCATTGGCAGTAACAGCTTTCAGGAGGAGCTCTAGACCTTCTCCAGGGTATTGAACATACCAGAAAAGAGCAGGGTATGCTATGGTTGTGACTGAGTAAGTGCAGTTTATAGTCAGCAAAGCCCCTTCTGATATGGTAACCTCACTTTCCATCTGGGTCACTGAGTCTCCACCAGTCCTTCCTTGAGGGAAAAAGAGAACTGTGTCAACTTGGTGATCAAACTCTCAGATATATTTTTGGTTAGAGAGCTTTCTGACATTATAGAAGAAAGAGATAAAATTTTAAAAGGCATTTTACTTACCAAGTACCAAGAGCATTACAGTCACTAAGCCCAGAGAAGTATTCATCTTTAGAGAGTTAAGTAAATGATGTTCTTGATTCTTAACATGAAGAATGTTGAAGTCGTAGTGAAATGATGAGCCTAAACTTGAAATTCACACAGGAAGTGAGCTGTGTTAGGAAGCTGCACCCCCTGGTGGGCAGGGACTGAACTGGGTGAATGATTTCCTGGACTCCTTCCAGAGGCAGAACCTTGTCCTCATCCATGACCTCATTTATAACCACATCTCAGTCTGCAGGTGGCCCTTGTAAATTGAAGGCACAGCTATAATAGCCTCTAAGATCTTCCTTATTCTTAAGGCTCTACCTGGCATTCAAATGCTTTAGTAGAGCATCCCAGGGTGTCTCTGTAGCCCACAAGATATCAATATGAGCATTTTAATACAGGCCATTTTACACACAGGTATCAATTGTAGGTCAACCTTAATCCACAGAAATGTCATGAAAGCATTATTGGAAGTAATAAAAAGTCAAGTCATTATTGAGTGATTCTGTGTTTTTCAGCACTGTACCCCACATGTAGAGCAGTAACTGACATTAGGTGCACAATTCAAATTTCTTAAAGGAAGCCAAATATATGAATAGGTAGCCTTGGTTGAGAAATCACTACTACAGGAAAGATCATATTTCCTGAAGTTTTTCTCTCCCCAGATTCTGATAAAGGAGCTCCTGAAATGAGGGTCAACCTCTGAATAGTTTCTCCGATATAGACTTAAGACCTTCAGGAACAGATATCAGGTTGCAGAAAGACAAGAAACACATGTTTCCTCTCTTATGAGGTGACTTTTTTAAAATAGAAAAATGAAAAATGATGATCAGTCAGGAGAAGAGCGACTATCAGAAAAAGTGAAGGGGACTGGTGAAGGGGTGATGGGGCAGTGTACGGGAGAGTCAAACAGGGAGAGTGGACGGAATCAAAGCACAATATATTCATGTATGTGACATTTCACAGAGAAACTCCTTAAAATTTGTAAAATACATAAGCATTAATGATTATAAATTTTTAGGAAGACATCCAGGCCCAAGTATTGTTGAGTTCACCCACACCTTTCTCTCCTCCACTTGACAACCTTCCAGGTCACATTGCCAGAAACTGACACAGAACTATTCTAGAAATTCTGAAAAATTAGTTGCAAATTCTGTTCTGATATATGATGAGAATGCAAAATAGGTTGGGTTGATGCTGGGTTGGAAAAATAGTACAGCATAGAGTTGCAGTTTTTCAAATAAAAAGCTTTGCACCAATGGGTGCTTGCACAGCAGTGTGACTGTATTTAATACCACTGGGCTGTGCACATAAAAATGGTGGAGTGGTAATGCTCATGTGATGTATATTTTACCCGATTTAAAATGCTTTTTTTTTTTAATGGTAAAGATTCTTCCGTTTAAGACTTCTACCCACATTTCTGCTTTCCAGATGCAAATATAATAGGAAGTTACAATACAGGATCACTCATCAACCAATCACTCAAGCACCAACAACCCAATTTTAGGGTATAAGAAAGTGGAGTTAGACATGGAAGGAGGAATGTAGAGAAAATGAAGAGTTGATACTGTGGGATATTGATGGAGCACAGAAGGGCTGGGGTGTGCACAATGAGTCACGTGATGGCATCAAATGCTTTTGGAAGAGAAATGAAGAGAAGGACAAGAGCAGAGAAAAGAGAGATTTCACACTCTGCCCTGCACAATGCCCCTCTATGAGTCAGTAGTTACTGATCATTTTATGGATAAAATTGGTGCCAGGTAGGTAGGCCTAACATATGAAAACTGAGCTCCTTCATGCTAAAGACCATTAAATGGAACATGGTCTGAGGTCAAAGTTTGTCACACAGAAGGTACTCACTGACCATTTTAAATGAATGGGTTATTTAAGTTTATACAGTTTTTAAAAATCAAACTGTGCCAGGCATGTGGTGCATGCCTATAATCCCAGTACTTGGGAGGCTGAGGCAGAAGGATCGTGAGTTCAAAGTCAGCCTCAGCAACTTAGTGAGGTCCTAAGGAACTCAGTGAGACCCTGTCTCTAAATAAAATACAAAATAGGGTGGTGGAGTGCCCCTGTGTTCAATCCCTGATACCAAAAAAAAAAAAAAAAAAAAAAAATCAAACTGTATTATTCTATTACTATACTGCCTTTTTTTAAAGTTCTTAATTTATATATTTGCATCTCTCTTCAAGACTCAGTACTTTTCATTATACTATCATTTTAGGTGTTGGGTTTAGGTTTGGCTCACTCCATAAAACACAATTTCATCCTCTACATAGTTTACTTACACTGAAAATTAACCATACCTTGAGAGGGAGAAAATCTTGGCTATATAATCAATGATTTATTTGTATATGGTAAAAATGAACACAAAAGAAAATGAATATGTAACAACAAAGAGATATGCAATTGAAGATAAATGTAGGAAACTTCAAAATAGAATTGAAGAACATAGAGGCCTTTTATAAGTTGAGAAAATTAGGATGAAGATGGCAGATTAGAGGGAGGGTGCCCCTCCGAGCAATCCCTCAACCCCAGACTTACAATGTGGGAAGACTGCTCCCCAGTGAGATGGGTGGCAAAGGGAACTCACTGAAACTCAGTGCTGGACTGTGAAAGATATTATGGAGACACAGCATGTCAGAAACTTTGAACAAAATGTAAAAAATAATGCATTAGAGATGCACCAGCGTGGCTAAGGCTAGCCACAGATAGGAGGGGCAAGCAGTGGCATTGAGAGAAGATGTGTAGCAAATAACAAAAATCAATAAAGCAAATTTAAAAATTTTTTGGCTTAGGGAAACCTGTGTTTTAGAGCAGAAAGCTAAATTTAATGAATAGATTCAGTGGGGAAAGTGGTTCATTGAAACCAATAAAAATTGCTCAGAACCTCAGAGCAGATACTTTAGCAGGAACTGAGGTTTCTGGCCCAGAAACAACCACAGGCCTGGTAACTGTCTATAAGTACTGCACAGCAGTGAGCAGAGACACATCAGGGACACATAAAGGAAGTAGCCAGCAGTTGCATATTTTTGACCTGCAGTGTATGCCTGAACCAGAGTGACTAAAATAGACACAAAGAAAATCCTTGTTGTTGGCCCCCCATAAGAGTTATTGGGGAGACACCTATAGTAGCCACACAGGAGTGTCTACACTCCGGAGCAGCTACCTGGTAATTCACATTCACAGCATTGAAGGTGAAGCCTGTGGAGGGTTAGTCCCTATGTCCTAAAAGTGGATTTTACTGGAGGCCACAGAGATCCAGATGTCCAGCAGAGACTGGCAGCTCTCCAGCAATACGAGGTGTGGATCAAATCCCAAATATCCACCAACAGAGTTCCAAACTTCACCCAGGACAAAACCCAAGTACTGGAGTTTCAATTTAGAACTCTGCATCTCCAGCCCACCCCACCTCTGCCCACTACAGAATTACATGATTCCTCAGCACTCCCCAGTCTATCCCAACCTGTTCTGGGAGAACAGAAGCTAAGAGCAACAATACCCAGCTGGCAGCTAGGTGATGACACACAGACATTAATAACCAGAGCCCTTCACCCAAGGCTTACAGAGCCTAAATAAATAAGAAGAATGAAAATCCATTCCTGCCAGCAATTTTGACCACCACAGTGAAAGCAAGTCCTCTATTTCTCATTACAATGCTTGCTTTTGTTTTAATTTCCCTATCTCTTTTTTCTCCATATGAACCTTTTTTACTTTTTTAAATTTAACTCTAAAATTTGTCAAACATCATCTTATCTTATTGTATTTTTTATTTTTTTTCCTTTATGCATAATTGTGTGTATGTGTTTGTGTGCATGGTGTGTGTGGTTGTGTGCTCTCACTGCATGAACATACATGTATTTACTTTCACATTAATAAGTTTCTTCTGCACATTTATTACTTAGCCTTGATCTGACTGAAGTGCAGTACAATTATAGAAGGTTGTGAGTTATTTTGTTCTCCCATTTACTGGTTTGTTCATACCTTGGTTATTTTCCCTCTTATCTGCCCTTCACCACTCTTACCCCCATGACTGTTGAATTTACCTGTTCCTTCTTCCTCTCTTTTTTTTCTTTTTTTTTTAATTACTTTCTATTAATTTGTCATTTCTTCATCTTTACAGACAAAATCTGCTACCTTTCTCCTGACTCTCCTCTGATCACTTTTTTAAATATTTAAAACTTTCTCTCACCTTCCTACTCTATTTTCTCTTACTTAAGAAACTGTAATCCCACTAAATAGAATGACCACATAATTAATGTAATTCCTACCCCATTCATACTGTTGTGATTATTAATACAGTGGACAACATAGTAGACACCTGCTGTCAGATGCCTGATCTTACTGAGTTTTTCATATTTGGACTAATGTTAAATGCTGAGGCCATCATTCCTATAGAGGAGGCAATTCATGTTATAGATGCCAAAGTGAACAACAGACACTTATCTTAAGACTGTACATTCACTTATCTTAAGACTGTACATTCATTGATGGCATTAGTCCTAACACTTGCTCCCCACTCCCTCTAAGAGGGATTGGAAAATGATTAGTACACTTCAAAATCACAGAACAGAGATCCTGCTGCAGAGAAATCTCACATCTCAACCAAGCAACAGTGGCTCTCAGCAGTGGCTCTGACCTAATCCCACCTGAGATTTAACATTACTTTCACTCACAGGATTAGGGAGAAAAAATCCCAAACCAACAATCAGGACCAAAGGAGGAACAACTGCAGGGACACATCAGGTCCCACCCCTTGACATCTGTTCATATATAAAAAACAGAAAGAAGTTGCCCCAAAAAACTAACTACACACAAAAGCACAAGTAT
>JAJEJO010003181.1:0-13348 GCA_020662805.1 Glaucomys volans | reverse complement strand
GAAAGAAGTTGCCCCAAAAAACTAACTACACACAAAAGCACAAGTATATAAATTAGGAAGGGGAATCCATCTCAGTTGATGTGCAAACCTTAGACCTCTGAAAGCATAAAAAAACAGACAAACAAAACCACCCCCAAAATTCACATCCCCCAACAATGGATCCTACAGATATGGAGTTGGATAAATTTCCAGAGAGAGATTATGAAAAAATGATCAGTAAAATATTCAGTGAACCAAATGAAAATTTAAGAATGAATTAACAGAGAAAATACATGAAAGACCATTTCAATAAAGAAATAGAAACAGTGAAAAGAAACCAAGCAGAACTCTTAGAACTGAAAGACAAAATAAATCAAATTAAAAATTTACTTGAAAATATCACCAGCAGTTTAGCTTGTGTAGAAAATAAAACTTCAGCCACTGAAGATGGGGTACACGAACTTGAGTACACAGAATAAAATAAAGGAAAAAGAAATGAAAGAACATGATTAGAATATAAATGAACTCTGACACAACATCCAGAGACCAAACCTGAGAAGGAGACTTCAAGCAAAGATTAATCAGAAGGAACAAAGAAAAATACTACATTCTGGTAAAGGGAAGAATTCAAAACTAGAACATATACCAATAGCAAGTATATATGCCCCAAATGTCAGTGCACCTAATTGCAATTGTAAAAATTCTCCTTGACATTAAATCTCAGGTAGACCTAATATAATAACTCTGGTTAATTTCAGCACACCCTGATCACCAATAGACAGGCCATCACAACATAAAATCAATATAAGCATTTCAAACCTAAATAATACTATGAATTAAATAGACCTAATATATAGCAATAGAATATTTCACCCCAAAACTCCTGAATATTTTGCACCCGAACACCTTCTTCTCAGCAGTTCATTAAAACATTTTCCAAAATGGACCATACTCTAGGTCACATCCTTAGTCTTAGCAAATACAAAATAATTGGTATAGCCCTGTGCCTCTCAGAACATAATGACCTGAAACTAGAAATTAACAACCAGAAACAATAGAAACTACATAAGCACGTGGAGATTGAACAATACTTTTCTAAATGAAGAATAAATCAAAGAAGAAATGACAAGTAAGCAAGAAATTCTTTAAAACAATAAGAACAGAGATACAATATGAAAGCAGTTCTAATAAGACAATTTATAATATTGAGTGCTCACATTTTTTAAAAAATGATAGATCTCAAATAAATAAATTCATGTTCCACCTCAAGGTCTTAGAAAAGGAAGAACAAATTCCAAACTCGGTAACAGACAGGAAAGAACTAAGATTGGAGACTAAAACAATGAAATTGAGAATAAAAACACCACACAAAATCAATGCAGCAAGGACTTGGTTCTTCAAAAATATAAACAACCCTAAGCCAAACTATCCAAAATCAACAAAATTAGAAATAAAAATGGAGATATCACCACAGAATCTTCATAAATCCAGAGAATCACTAGAAACTATTTTGAAAATGTATACTCCATTAAACTGGAAAATCTAGAAAGCATTGACAAATTTCTAGACACATATGACCTGCCCAAATCGAAACAGAAAAACATAGGAAACCTAAACAGACAAATATCAAAGAATGAAATTGAAACAGCAATTAAAAGCCTTCCAAAAAGATAAGGACCAAAGAGATTATCAGTTTAATACTATCAGATCCTTAAAGAAGTAACACCAGTCTTTCTTCAAATTATTCCATGAGATTGAAAGGGAGAAATCACTCCCAAATACATTCTATGAAGCCAGTAGAACCCTGATACCAAAACCAAAGGCACATCAAGGAAAGAAAACTACAAACCAAAAACTCTGCTGAACATAGATGCAAAACCTTAACATAATATTAGCAAACTGCCCACAAATATGCATCAAGAAGACAATACACCATGATCAGTGGATTGCATCCTGGAAATGCAAGATTAGTTAAACATGCACAAATCAACAAATGTAATTCCGCTCCTATGTAGAATTAAGGACAAGAATCACATGATCATCACAACAGATGCAGAAAAGAACTCCGATAAAATCCAGTACCTACACATGTCAATAATTTTGAAGAAGCTATGGATAGAAGGAACTATCCCTAGAATAGAAGGAAAACTCCATGATATTGGTGTTGCCTCCAGCTTCTTTAACAAGACACCTAAAACTCAAGAAATAAAACCAACAATGAGTAAGTGGGATGCCAGCCAGGCAGAGTGGTGCACACCTGTAATCCTAGTAGCTCAGGAGGCTGAAGCAAGAGGATCACAAGTTCAAAGGTAGCCTCAGCAACTTAGCAAGGCCCTAAAGCAACTTAGAGAGACCCAGTCTCTAAACAAAATATTAACAAGTATTAGAAATGTGGCCCTGTGTTTAAACACCCCCGGGGTCAATTCCTGGTACCAAAAAAAAAAAAAAAGAAAAGAAAAGAAAGAAAGTGGAATGCCATTACTTAGAAAGCTCTGCACAGCAAATGAAATGATTAAGAATGTGAAGAGAGACTTACAGAATGGGAGAAAATCTTTGCCACTTGCTACTACAACAGGGGATAAATATCCAAAATATAAAGAACTCAAAACACTTAAAACTGAAAAAACAAATAATCCAATAAACAAGTAACAGAACTAAACATATATTTCTCATAATAAGAAATACAGCTGGTCAAATAAATATGTGAAAAAATGTTCAACATCTCTAGCAATCAAAGAAATGCAAATCAAAACTACACTAAGATTTCATCTCACTCCAGTCAGAATGACAATGATCAGAACACAAATAACAATAAATGCTGGTGAGGATGTGGGGAAAAGATACACTTGTGCATTGTTGGTAGGACTTCAGACTAGTACAACCACTCTGGAAAGCAATTGAGAGAGTCCTCAAAAAACTGAATTTAACCACAATGTGACCAAGCTAACCTACTCCTTAATATTTATCCAAAAGAACCAAAATCCACATACTATAATGATACAGCTACCTCGATATTTACAGGAGTACAGTTCACAATAACTAAATAATACAGACAACCCAGATACCCATAATAGATAAAAGATTAAGAAATTATACTTTATATACACAATGGAATTTTACACAAATACAAGAATTGAAATTATGGCATTTGCCGGTAAATGGAAGCAAATTAAGAACATCATACTAAGTTAAAAAAAGTCAGCCTCAGAAGATCAGGAGTCAACTGTTTTCTCTCATATGTGGAAGCTAGAGTAAAATAAAGGAAAGAAGGAGGAGAGGATTGGATATCATAAAGATATTGGCAAGACCAATAGAGTAGGAGGAGATCAAAAGGAGGACATGGGGATAGTAAAGGGGAGAAAATGAAAAATTAATTTTAAAAATCATGCTATGTGAATATATAAATACACCACAGGATTTTTCAACTTGATGTGTAAGTAGAAAGACCCAATCTAAATAAATAGGTGAGGGAAAGGAAGACCAGTAGAGGAGAGAAAGGGGTATAGGGAAGGAGGAGAGGAAGAAAAAGGGGGAACAAGAACCAAAATCAATCCACACATATAAGATTGTGTCAGGTTAAACTCAACTACTATGTGCAACTATAATACTTTAATTTTTTAAGAAGTTGAGAAAATTGTCACGAATCAGAATTAAGAGTTAATAAATAAGATGATATGTCATGTGTAAATATGTCCAAAAGATGTAATACCAACTTTAGGGTTTTGAAGCATTCTTTGGTTTTGTATGTTATTTGATTTAGTGGAGCATTACTGACTATGAAATTTGGGACAGATTTGAACATTTATGTTGAAATATAACTATATTAAATTACTAAAAGCTTTATGGTAAACTTTACTGCAGAAAAGTGATTTACCCTAACAGGTAATAAAATTTACTACTTTCTGTGACTAGCATAGAATGAAACAAATAGAACATAAAACTGAAAAAGCAAGCAGGAACATATTATGTGAAAAGTGGGGATTTATATTTAATTTAATTTAATATACTACGGTAACTGTTTCAGGAGAAAATGATCCCTTATCCACCTGTAAAGAGGTCTCTGTGGGGTGGATCCTCCACATATCCAAAAGCCACTAGTTACAGAGCTTTCCATAGATGTGGAGAGTGAGGCACAGCTTTCAGTATGCAAGTGGAGCTCTTCCCTGGCAAAGTTGTTTAGAAGATATAAGGAACTCTTAGAACAAAGATTGTAGTATAATACATTCAGAAAGTAAATATGAATACCTTTTATTCAAGGAAAGCAAACTGAAGTCAAATTCATTAAATTGTACAAAACAGGATGATTTTTCTTAAAAACACACACACACACACACAGATTTCAAGGCCTTCCTCATTTCAACACACACTAGAAACATAATTTTTACTCAATAAATACTTAATGAAAAACTTGTTCTGAAAAATCCAAGGAGTTCATACAGATTTTGACTACTTTTCAGTCATGTGCTTCTGAACTACTTTAGCCACTTCTTTGAACTAAATTTTATATCCAAATAACAAATTGTTTATTGTGCTTATTCTTCCTTGCTATCTTCTCTCAAAAATTCTGTGTAAACTTTCAATCCAAAGATTCAGGAATATGGATGCAATTGATGAGTGATAACTCTGATGTAGTCTATGAACCTAGAGAGGGTTTCCTCAGAGTGAGGGTTTTCCCTCCAGCCCGACATGAGCTGACACAGCCCTGGCCACTTCCCATCTGGGGTGGCCATTCCCTGCCTAGGTCCTAACACCAGGTGGGTGTCTCAGGCAGATCTGGGTTTCTGTATGACTGCGTCCAGCAGTCCTCCCACTGTGTCATCTCTCAGTGCACAGAAATACACCGCTGAGTCCCCCAGCTGTGAGGCTGAGATGACAAGCTGGATGGATTTGCTTGCCTTCTGCAAACTCAGTGAGTAGCGACCTTCTGTGGCATTTTTCTGACTGTAAGAGTCCTGGCGAATGAGGAAGACCATCTCCCCACTGCTGGGCTGCTTGTACCACAGGAGACCATAATTTATAGAAGTGGATTCATAGGTGCAGTGCAGGCTCACAGCCTCCTTTTCCTGAACCCACACAGCTGGCTGGTCCTGAGTCACCTTCTGAGCAAAACTGAATCCTGAAGGAAAAAGAACAGAATCAGAAAGTTTAGGGATAGGTAGCAACGAACAAAATAAGTGCATTATTACTTCCTGCTAACCCTCCATCCCAAAGTCCCTTTAATGCTACCCTATCCCCCAGTCTCCAGGTCACAGGGGTAGACCCAGCTCAGAGGCACCATCCCTACCCAGCCACATTGATGCCATGACCAGCTTCAGCAGCCTGGACAGCACCATGTTGGTGTTCTTCCTCTGGATCAAAGCATTTTTTTCTTCTTGGATTTCAGAGCTCTGCACTGGGAGGGGAATATGACAGGGTGAGGGTGGAACTACTGAGCTACCAGCTGCTGCTGCACCAGAACAGGAAGCAGAGGCTTCCTGGTGCAGGCAGTTGGCATGTGTCATTTTAAACTTCTCTGCATGCTGGCTGACAGTCTCACCAAGGAGACCTCAGATCTACCACTGAAATCACACTAAATCTGATTATGCCACAAACAGTACACCTGTTCTGCTCTCTACTGACATGGAACATTTTGCTACCAGGAGGTTGACTAATTAAATAAAGAGATACAATGAAATTTTCTCATAATATTTAAATCCATTATATGCTCATTCACAGAAATCTCATGATTGTATTTCAGTTATTCAAAGAGTGTCCATGTCCAGAAAAGATATTTTGACACTCCAAGGCCAAATTTTGAATTAAATTTTACTTCAACATCTTATAAAAAATTGAACAAGGATAATACCAGGTTCAAATATATATCTAGTCTTTAAGTAGAAGAAAAATTAGTTCAGGTTACTGAACTTGTGGATTCCTCTGAGGAAGGTGAAAACAAAAAATATATACAATGATGTCAGCAACTCTTTCAATGTAGTTAAAAACCACCAGGACTCTAGAGACCATCTGGTTTCTTAACCCTATTAATCCAATACCATCATTGAAAAGAGACACTAAATACCTGAATTGTTTGATGTCTTCATGCATATCATAGATATTTTGTAATGAAGACAAAGTCCCACACTATCAGACTCACCACAGAAGCAGGGGAGGGGTGGTGCTTGAGCAGATGATCATGCTAAACTAAACACGCCTTTTTTACTACAGTCCTTATGCAAGGATCTCTTATACAACATAAAGAAAAATCCATGGGAAAGCTCCACAGTTTCATCTCAGACCCAGAAACCTTGGTTCCCAAGTTTGCATAGAAACATTACAAAAGACACATTTCTTTGATAAATGAGGAGGAGATATTACCAAAGCCAGAAAGACCCCCGAAGGAGCCAACTGATCTCTGGCGAATGCTTGCTTGAGTCCCCAGAGACAACACATCACTGTAGGGACATGTTGGCTGAACATTCAATGAACACTTGTAGGGAAACTTTCCCAGCATAGCAGAGGATGTGGCCAGTTCATGCCTTTCCTGGAACCAAAACAGTTCCATAAATACTGTAAAGATGGAAATTGAACAGGGAAATATAGTACGGTGGAGCAACCTGAACATCTCCAAAGGAATTTAATAAAGTTGCAATAGCTGCATGAGTCATGCATATGTAGTGCTAAGTGTTCTATTTTCTACATGAGTCAAAATCTCCTGTCAGAAATCCACAGCACCCTGACAAACAAAACTCAGTTTAATTTTGTGTTTCCTGCCTGTGTTCATTCGATTCACAGGAAGCATGTTTCCGGGACAGCCACGCAAGGCTTTGTCCTCACTCAGAAATTTCACTTTTTCATCACCTCCCTATCCTCTGGAATAGAAAGGGGAAGGCACCCCCCTATCCTGTGGAACCAAATGAAATGTCCAAAGTCAAATTAAATACTGGGTCATGCTGGGATACAGCTCAGCATTACAGCAGCTCCAAGCATATGTGAAGCCCTGAGTTCTACCCCAAGTACCACAAAGAAAAAGCAAAAATCAGGTGAAATTAATTACTGCATCAGATGTGCTTGAGCCCCCACCTCCTGTGTAATGCATTGCTAGCCTAAGTTCTCATGGCCCTGCTTTTTCCCCTCACAGGAAGTCATATGTTGTCTTGCTATGAACTAGTCCCAGTAGGTACATGTAATTCCCCAATTATAGATTCCATGATTTTACAAACTGAACTAGATAAGTACATTCATGAGTAGTAGTATCCTCACCAGCACGCCACTACTTGGCTTTCCTAGCCTCTCATTAATCAGCCTTTATGTGGCCTAACCCTAGATGGCCTTCTGAAACAACCAAGAGAACCATGCCTGTGAACCTCAAAGAAATGACCAAGTGCTATTTACTACCAGTTGAACAAATAAAGTACAAGGAACTGATTCTAGGTGCATCTAACAACTAGGATGATATCACTCATCCTAATATGACCAGAATTAAAAAGTAACTCACATTAAAGATCTTAACTAAGATTCTGCAGAGAATGTCTATAAGCAGACACTCCTCAGAAGATGAGCACTGACCCAAGATCCTTGAAACACACAAGCCCTGGAACAACATAGATATTACCTCTGAGATGACAGTACAGATTCTCTGGATGTGATATCTCCTGTCCAATCCTTAACTTTTTAGAATTAAGTACTATTTTCTCACCATAATGGTAGAATGTAACATATTTCTAATTTATCCTATTATGTTCTCCTACTAGTAAAATAACTTCATTAGGTACAGGCTTTATTGAGGTCACAATACTGTTTTATTTTGGTCTACAAAATCATTAGTAGTAAATCAAACCTAAAGAATTGTTGGATATGTCAGCCTGGCACGGTGGCACACGACTATAATCCCAGCACTTGGGAGGCTAAGGCAGGAGGATTGCGAGTTCAAATCCAGACTCAGCAACTTAATGAGGCCCTAAGCAACTCAATGAGACACTGTCTCTAAATAAAATACAAAATAGGGCTGGGGATGTGGCTCAGTGGTGGAGTGTCCCTGGGTTTAATACCCAGTACCAAAAAAAAAAAAAAAAAAAATTGCTGGATTTGTCATTCGATGCTCCTTCTGGAAAAAATCCAATTTATAATCCAGCCTCAAGAATACAAATTAAATGACTTTTGATCAATAAAATTGGACTTGAAATGTTAGGAATGTATCTACTGATAATCAAGATAGAGTTGGTGCAGTCAGGTGCAGTGGTGCACACCTATAAATGCAGCCCCCTGAGAGGCTGAGGCAGGAGGATCACAAGTTCAAACCCAACCTCAGGAACAGCAAGGGGCTAAGCAACTCACTGAGACCCTGTCTCTAAATAAAATATAGAATAGTGCTGGGGATGTGGCTCAGTGGTTGAGTGCTCCTGAGTTCAATCCCCAGTACCCCCTCCCCCCAAAAAAAATAAAGTTGGTGCAGTTTACATTATATAGAGAGAATATCTCACCCTGATTGTACAAACCAACATAACACTAAACTGAAACTCTCTTTTATCAATTGTCATTATGGTGGGGTATTTTTCTTTTTTAGTAAAAATAGAAATCAGATCACCATGGAAATAGAAACACTTGAAATGATGATTTTCTAAATGAAATGACATAAAGATTAAAACATTCAGGAGTAGGAACAACTGAGGTTGGTGTAGAGATGGAGGTCTTATGTGTACCCAATAGCATCTGCTTCCTCTATCCAAGACTCAGATTTCTTCAGAGGCTTAAATTGTATGGTTCAATTCACAGAATATTCTGCAAAGTCACGAACAGAAAAGAACACATTAGTTTGGCTGGACTTAGGGATGGGAGGGTGTAATTCAATAGGAGAGACAAGAGTTTCTTGGGTGACTGAACTGATCCCTGTCATGATTGTGCAGGGGTTACACAGATCTTTATCATGCACTGGAAATCAGTGTTCACAAATTGAACCATACACCAAAAAGCTAATTCTTCTATATGATAATTTAAGAAACAGTATTTAAAACACCAGGAAAATAAAGTGCTTATATTCTGTACTTTTGTGACTGGACTCAGTCTAATACATAACATTATTTCTTCAATATGGATTAAGAGCCCCAGCGAAACCCACTGTGGGAGGCAAAATAACACCACCAAAACTAATCAGCTCCTGACCCCTGAATGCTAGTTAATCTATGTTTAATTTAAAATCCTGAGATCTTTAACTAGAGAGTATACTAGATTTTATGAAAACTGAAAGCAACCTTGTGTGTGCTTGTGAGAGGGAGACTTGACAATGGGATAGAGAAGTCAGGGTGATTGTGGAGGCAGACACTGGAGAGGCAGCCACAAGCCCAGAAATGCTGGTGGCCATCAGATCTGGGAGAGACCGGGAGCAGATTCTCTTACAGACTCTGGATGGGTGCAGCCCCACTGACACCTCGATTCCAGCCCAGAGAAACTGATTTCAACTTCAGACCTCCAGAACCAAGACAGAGAGAAAACACGTCTGTTACCATAAGCCACCAAATTGGTTATAGAAACAAAAGGAAAACCCACAACAACAATGGTATGGGTCTGGATCTGAGATGAATGACCCTGCATGCTGTGACTAGAGGGATGTTTTCTTTTTTTTTGTTTTTGTTTTTGTTTTTGTTTTTGTTTTGTTTTGTTTTTTTCTTGTGTGTGTGTGTGTGTGTGTGTGTTTATCCTTTTGAATAAGTTGTCACCTTAGTGAGATAGATCATTTAAGCAAATGATAGTATACTCTTTCTCATAACCATGAAACTTAGCAATAAAATGTAAGCCATGCTTCCCTCTCACTCCATTATCAGTCTTGGGGGAAATGGACTAATAACAAGTCACTTTCTTCTCCAGGACAGGAGCTAGTGATAATATTGAGGGAGAAAAGACAGTCAGTTTAAAGACGAGCCACCACATCCTCCATTCCTGTTCAGATGTTTTAAATCTTATTTATTCTAAAGACTACAAGAACAGGCCAATAAGCTTGTAAAGGACATCTATAACTGAGCCAGGAGAGATTCTCCTCACCATACCAATGGCCAGCTGAATCCATCCTTAATATGGGAGCTCTTAAAATTAACTTATATTTCACAAGAAGTCAGAAACTTCAGAAATTTCTTTTTTATACAGCTTCTTCACTTTCTTTGATTTAATGTCATGACTAAAGGACATAATTGTTAAACTAAAATTGTGATAATAATATTTAATTCAGTCTAGACATGAAGAGAGCATTATAGCAAGATATTTATAAATCATAAACCAAATTCCTTCCGTAATCCACTAGAAAGAGTTGAGTAAAGTGAGGGTTAATATATATGTATCTATATATGGACATATATATAATTTTATATATATGCAAGAAATGAAGGAGCAATAAATATTAAATGTTGAATAGTAAATTTAAATATCTTTATGAAATGGAGTTTTATCAAGGAAGAAAAGCATAGATAAATGGAAATAGATTTCCTCAAAATACATATTATATAATTGGGTTTTTTAAAATAGGATGTTTTTAGAATGACTATGTATATATATAGCATAATGATTATACAGTGAAGAAAAGTATGTATCTATTCTCTTCCATAGTAACGTCTTGTATTTGACAAAACAGTTGAATCTGTTTATTTAACTGAAATCCCTAATACAGTATAATTAACTATATGCCTTATACTGTACATTATATATATAGACATCCTACATATGTACTTCTCTGTATTCTTTGAACAAATATTGGAAACAGATTGTCTGTCTACAAAATTATCAAGTTCACATTTTTTATCACACAAATTTTCTGTGTTCTGCATGTAATGTTTTGTAACAGGAAAAATAACTAATGTAATATCTAAAGAGTCAAAGGCCAGCAATAACATAGATTATGATATTGATCACAAAGGGTTATTTATATGAGAGGAATCTGAACCACAAGTGTAAACTCGTCAATGTTCAGATTTCAAGGCAAAACAGTTTTTTCCTTTCTTTTTTAGAAAGATTTTATTTTATATTTTCTAATTAGTTGTACATGAGAATAGAATGCATTTATACATTTTGATAGATCATACATAAATGGAGTGTGTTCTCTCATTTTTCTGATTAAACATATTGCAGGATCATATCAGTCATGCAGACATACATGTATATGAGGTAATAATGTCTGTTTCACTCCATTAAGAATCATTAAGCACAGATTTAGGATTGCTGATCATGTGGACATACTTGGAGTTGGAGATTTCTTTCCCCATTCCTTCCCTATGCATCTCCTCATTCATCAGTCCAATTTTCACTATATATATGTATATCAAAACATCATGTTTTACACCACAAATATACACAAAAAAGTTAGGAAAAATTTTAAGTAAAATTTAGAAAAAATAATTAAGCACCTGGGTCATAATGGACCAAAATGTCTTACTACATACTAATATGCTGTTTGCTGCTTGCAAGAAAAATGCAAATGCTATTCTGGAAAGTCTACGTTAAGGAAAGTTGGTGGGGCTCAGCCCAGTGGCAGTTTTGAGTACTGGCTGCAGGTGTCTGGGAAGCACCGTGCACTGACTGCACAGAAGTAGACAGCTGAGTCTCCAGGCTGAGTGACTGTGATGTTCAGGGAGAAGTGTTTGGCTCTCTTATCCAACACAACAATGAGTCTTTGGATTTGATTCATCTCCTTATTTGAACGAATGTCTATAATGTGCTGAGGACCTTTTCCACCTGCTTGCTTATACCAAGCGAAGTAGACGGAACCACTGTTTGAATAAGTACAGTTGATAACAGCACTGTCTCCCTCCTGGACACTCAGAGTAGTAGGACTCTGCTCCACCTTCTCTCCTTGGCTTACACCTGGGGAAAGAAAAAGAAAAACAGGAAGTTTGGTCATTAACTCTGGGATTTTATTTTTCTTCAGGATATTCAGGAGATCAGAATAAACCCAGTCTTCTCCCTGGACATTAAAAGAACATCCAATAGTAAGCTCTATTATCCCCCAACCCTCAACTTACAGCTCAGATGCACCCACAAGAATATGAATAAAGAATGAATCAGTGTCTTCATTGTTCTTCCCTTTAGACCACAGATTTGATATTTCTAGCCAGGAGAGCACCTTGTGTTATCAGGTTGTCGCTTCTTTTTTTCTAACAATTATAGTGCCTTCTCTCAGTGTCAGCCAATAAGGAAAAGGCTCTGCTTCTGCTGTAAGCCTGTTCCTTCAGAATCCACAACCAGGATCCCTCCACCTGTTCTGCACCAGCTGGGGTAGACTGCCCCCTTGTGGTCACATCCTTAACTACTGACCTCCCTAGAGAAATGGCCTTTGCATCCCCCATGAGGAACTAAGACAGGTAAAAGTGGCAATAGGTGTGATAAAGTAGGTATCAGAGCAGAAATTAAATGCACAGTTAGTATGCAGAGATAAACGTTGATGTTTTTGCACACCACTGAGTCACTATTAATAAATTGGAAAGCTTTAGATGCTGCTGGTGTTGATACAAACCATGGGCTGATGTGACATGTTTGGAATCAAGGAAGCACCATGATTCGCCCTCATAAATGAAGGAACACTTCATACTTTCCCTTTCAGTAAACAATTCCTCCAGGTTTGTCCACGACAGAGAAAAACTCTTCATCAAAGGAACTTGTAAGCCAAAGACCAAAGAAAGATAGAAGACCACTGAGTACTGGAAATGCACATTATCTCAGACTCTCCATCTCCAAGACTGGTCCTGCCCATAATGCAGCACTGTAAAAGCTATATATACTAAAATCAAGGCCAACATCATTCTAACAGGAGAAAAATTGAAAGCATTCCCTCTAAAATCTGGAACAAGACAGGAATGCCCTCTTTCACCACCTCTATTCAACATAATCCTTGAAATTCTAACCAGAGCAATTAGACAGAAGATAGAAATTAAAGGGATACAAATAGGAAAAGAACTCAAACTATAACTATTTGCCAATGACATGATTCTATATTTAAAAGATCCAAAAAATTCCACCAGGAATGTCTAGAAAATAAATTCAGCAAATTAGTAGGTTACAAAATTAACACCCATAAATCAATTGCATTCCTATACAATAGTGATGAATCCACTGAAAGAGAAATTAGGAAAACTATCCCATTCACAACAGCCTTAATAAAAAATAAATAAAGTGCATAGGAATCACTCTAACAAAAGAGATGAAAGACCTCTACAGTGAAAACTACAGAACACTAAAGAAAGAAATTGAAAAAGACCTTAGAAGATGGAAAGACCTCCCATCCTCCTGGATAGGCAGAATTAATATTGTCAAAATGGCCATTCTACCAAAAGCACTATACAGATTTAATGCAATTCCTATTGAAATCCCAATGACATTCTTCATAGAAATGGAAAAAGCAATCAAGAAATGC
>JAJEJO010003180.1:35932-119376 GCA_020662805.1 Glaucomys volans | reverse complement strand
TGTGCCACCACGCCCAGCTGGTTTATTTAGCTTTATTTAGCTCACTAGTGCACAATCTTATACATACTTAATTGGATATATTAGGATGAATTTCCAGAATTGGGTATGCTAGGAAAGGATAAATGTAATTTTGATATATCATACATAAGAGTTAAAGCTTTTATACTCTAGTCCATATATGAGGGTGCCTGTTTTTTCATATTTTTACCAACAGAATATTATCAGACTTTATGATTTTGCCTGTTTTGTTATATGAAAATGTTGCATCAGTTTAATTTTAATTTGCATTTCTTTTTTATTTGTGAGATTGAACATGTTTTCATTTTTCCCCTCTTTCTGTCAGTTGTCTGATCTTGCCCTTTGCCCATTTCTATTAGGGTTCTGGAAATTTTCCTACCAATTTTTAGTATTATTTTAAAAAATATATTAAGGAGATTAGGTCTTTCTTTGTGATATGTCTGATTAGGCATTATCTCATTGTATCCTTATAACACTTCTCTCTGAAGATATTTTTAAATTCTTCATTTAACTGGTGAAGGGATTGAGGGAAAATAAGACTGAGCAACGTGCCCAATGTCTCACAGTAGCAGCACCGGCAGGATTGGAATGAAGTATCTCTGACTTTGTGCTTGAGCTTTTATCAAAGCTGTTGTGAATTGCCTCTTCAGGGTAGCACAGGAAGGAAAAAAACATCTTTGTCTCAAATTTCCCTATATTCACCTAAAACTTACCTATTTTCCTGCCTTGCTTTTTCTCCCTCCCTCCCTCTCCTCTCCCCTCCCCTCTCCCCTCCCCTCTCCCCTCTCGCCTTTCCCCTCTCCCTGTCTCTCTCACCCAGGAACTCTACCACCAAGTTACATCCCCAGCCCTTTTATTTAGAATCTTGCTAAGTTTCTGAGGCTGGCCTTGATCTTGGGATCATCCTGCCTCAGCCTCCCAGGTAGCTAGGATTACAGGTGTGTGTCACTATACCTGGCCTTGTTTTTCTTCCTTTTCTATTTTTTTCCTTCCTTTTCTTTTCCTCCTCTGTTTTCTTCCCTCCTTTTTCTTCTTCCTTCTCCCCTTCTCTTTGCAATTCTTCTTTTTTTGCCTTTCTATTTTGTAAAATTTTATTTAGTAACTGTCATGTGCCAGGTACTAAACAAAATTAGTACAATTTGGTTTCCACCCTCAGATGTCTCACAATGTAGGCAGGGAGACAGTTAAAAAATTTTACAATGTTATATAATTGCTATAACTTATTTGGGAAGGCTTCACAAAGGAGGTGACTTTTGAGTTGGGTATTAGAGGATGATTTGGAAGTCCAGAAAAACTGAGGAGGAGCATTTCAGACAGAGGGGACCACATGTACGATATCTAGCCATATCTTGACCTTAACTTTATAGGTCATCCTACAATATTTGAGGATGTGGGGAATGCTTGGGCCTTTAGAATTTTGTAGATTTCGGCACTTGGGTGTGGCTCAGTGGCAAAACATTTTCCTGGCATGCGCGAAGCTGTGAATTCAATGCCTGGTACTATAAAAAAATTTTTTTGTAGATTTCAATATCATTTATTTCCTGTTTATGAAAAGTACCAATGCTTTTAATGAGCCTCATATCTTACCTTAGCATCTCACTCCTACTGTCTCTCTCCTTTCCTCTTGACTAGTGGGGACCCCTGAAGCCACTGATGGAAGCCACATTACCTGGGCATCGGACCATGAACCCCTGTCCTGTGTGGGAGCAAAAGAGTGGCTGTGTGTACCTGTTCTTCATCTGTGTGCGGAACCATGTCACCGAACGTCAACAGATTGTGTTAGGCAGGAATGCTGCCCGCCTCTGCTTTGTCTTCAGTCAGGATGCTGGGTGCTCATGGAGTGAGGTGAGGGACTTGACTGAAGATGTCATTGGCTCAGAGTTGAAGCACTGGGCCACATTTGCTGTGGGCCCAGGGCATGGCATCCAGCTGCAGTCGGGGAGGCTGGTCATCCCCGCATACGCCTACTATTTCCCTTGCCGGTTCCTTTGCTTCCCACTACCATGTACAACAAGACCTCATTCCCTGATGATCTACAGTGATGACTTAGGGGTGACATGGCACCATGGTAAGCTCCTTAGACCTCTGGTGACAGTGGAGTGCCAAGTGGCAGAGGTGACCAGGAAGGCTGCTTACCCTGTGCTCTACTGCAGTGCCCGGACACCAAACAGGTGCCGAGCAGAGGCTCTCAGCACTGATCATGGTGAATGTTTTCAGAGACAGACCCTGAGCCCACAGCTCTGTGAGCCCCCACATGGATGCCAAGGCAGTGTAGTGAGTTTCCGGCCTCTGGAGAACACACGTAGATGCCAGAATACTGGTGGTAAAGATGCTCCCACCATTCAGCAGAGCCCTCTGCTGGACAGTTCACTGAAGCTGGAGGAAGGAACTGGAACACCATCAGAAACATGGCTTTTATACTCACACCCAACTAGTAAGAATCGGAGAGTTAACCTGGGCATCTATCTCAACCAGAGCCCCTTGGAGACTGCCTGCTGGTCTCACCCCTGGATCTTACATCGCGGGCCCTGTGGCTACTCTGATCTGGCTGCTGTGGAGGAGGAGGGCTTGTTTGGGTGTTTGTTTGAGTGTGGGACCAAGTGGGAGTGTGAACAAATTGCCTTCCGTCTGTTTTCAGACCGAGAGCTCCTGAGCTGCATATAAGGGATCTGCACCAGTCCTGGTAGGAACCTGAGCCAATTTAAGACTAAACTGACTGACTTTCCATAAAAGGGAATGACAGCCACGCTAGGATAATAGAGGTTACTGCAGGCTACAGAGAATCAAAAACCTTATTATTCTGCTCCCTGCCTCTTTTCCATTTCTTCTCCAAAGATCAAAATGAAAAATTTTCCATAGCTTCTGCAGTCGAAAGATCACTGAATTGACCTACTTTAGGATGTTGGACATGTTACCTGAAATTTCTGGGCCTCAGATGTCCATCTGTAAAGTGAGAGAATTGATTCTGTGATATCTTGTCTTCCCATTACTAGGAGAAGCAGAGAACCTACATGCTCCATGATCAGCAAGTCCTGGCTACATAAGAATTCTGCTCAGAAAGGGCGTCAGAGGACTTTGATTTCAAATGACTCTCCCCTCATCCTCCTATAAGGTTACATACAGGTGTCAAGGCAAAAAGAAAGACCTGGATTTTTTCCCATATTTAATATGGAAATTAACAATACCCTTACCTTTCTAATCATGCTCCAAGCTCTGCAGGCTCTCTGTCCTAGAGGAATTGAGCAAGACAGAAGAATCATGAAGTTGCCTACTTTTTCTAGCTTCGCAGTTCTGCTAACTGCCCCTTCCTTATCCAGAAAACATAATTTCTTAGGGAGAAACATGAGAAACCAGCAGCCCTTGATGATGGGGCTTCCTGCTTCTGATATCATTACCTTGAAGAAAATGAGCCTGACATTCATTTTCCCATCAGGGTGATTCCTGATGGGAAAAGGACAAAGGTTAGGACATTAGAACACTGGACAAGCCAGGTATGATGGTGTACATTTATAGTCCCAGGAGGGACTATACTCAGAAGGCTGAAACAGGAGGATTACTTGAGGTCAGAGAGGTCAAGGCCAATCTGAGCAATATAGAGAGATCCTGTCTTTGAAAACAAAAAATTGGACAAAACTTCCCATGGTCCCTTCCTTCAAGGAGTTCACAGTTTATGGGACTAGAAAAGGGATTAGGTTTGAGAAAAAAAATGTTGATGGTGGATAGTTGGTAGATGTTGGGCTCTAAATTGGGATGATGGTAACTCCTGATGTCATTGTTTTAATTGTATGTTCAGTATACCTGGAGGCCTCTTTCCAAGGGCTTGTCTAGGGTGCTGGGTTTTCCCCAAATTTGTTTTACTTAGAATGTTGTTGTAGTTTAGCCTCTCCTTTACCAGTGGGGAAGGTCCTCACCATTAGGAAGGTCTCGGGGCTATAAACCTCTGAATCAGGCCAGTTTGTTTTTACCTACTGGAATAGCTACTTGTAAAGTAGGGATGCCTTTCCCGCTAAGATTTTGGGGCTGAACTTATTTAGCCAGTCATGGGTCTCTCAGTTGATACTAGAGTGGTTGTTTCTATCTTAGATTATTTCTCCAGTAATCAGTTATTGTGACAGAAATTTTATCATGAGAGATTTATTTTTTTGTCTTTATTTTTATCTCTATTTAAGGAGGATAATGCCTTAAACTGATATCAGCTGAATATTTTTGGTGCTGGGTAATGACCATGAAGAGTAAGCCTAGTTATGGGATGCAACCTAGGAGGCTAGAGTTGTAGTTATGCAAGTCAGGTAAGGAATGTCCTACTTGAGCATATTTCTTAAGACTGTAACTTTGGGTGGATTTAAAAAAAATCCCCTTAGCCTTTCATACATTTGCCAGAGTAATTTTCTTAGTACAGTTATGATCATTCATCCATTTGTGTATACATTTATCTAAATATTTCTTGAGTGGCTATGCATAATGCAAGGTATTTCTGTTGCCATTTCTTGGTACAAAATCATTTGTGGCTCCTATTGCTTACTAAAGTTTAAACAGCCTGACATTCAGGACCTTCCAGTTTGGGGGTAAAATAATTCATAAATACTTCCTTCTACTTCCTTATATGGAGCCCACTGTCAGGGAAGACCTTTGTCAAGCTGACCAAGTGAAGTACGGCAGGGGTCTAGGAGTGGGCAGGGTTGGTGGTACAGGGAGGAGTTGAGGAAGAGGAAAACATTTCTACCCCCTCCTGAGAGGTAGAAACACCTTGTTCAGCAAAGCTTTCCTGAGTACTGCACCCCAACTAGATAGGGACTGGGAGGATGGCTAATTCTAACTGGGGATAAAGGATCAACAGAGTGGGAATATCCAGAATTCTTTAGGACTGGCCAAGGAAGTCAAGGAAGGGACTGTGGCCATGTGCCAGTGTGGGCCAAAGCTACTTACTACCAGTACTCATAAGATATCTGTCTCTAAATTGCCCCTCACCCTGTGCTCCTCCCTTACCTCATGTTGTTTTTTCCTTAATGGCTAGCACTGAAAATTTTAACTTGAAAAGGGCTTATGTGCTTATTTAAGGAATAATAAGAAAAGATGGTGGAGACACAGGAAATCCAGAATGAAGCCTAGAGAGAGGAATAGAGTGGGTGATGGTGGCTGTGAAGAAAAAGATCAGCAGATATGAGACTGTCACCTTTAGAAAGGGAGAGAGTGTGGCCCGTATGAAGTCTGGGCTGGAGAGCTGGTATAGGTGGTAGCTGCTGTGAAGAAGAATTGACAGCAGGCTGGGGCTGTTCCCTGAAACCCATGGGAAGGAGGAGAGACCTGCATGGGCCTGTAGCTTGGCCTGGGAGGAAGTCCAACCCAGTCGTGTACCAAGCTAGCTTAACTTGGCCATGTTCCAAATGACCAATAAAGACAGCTATAGGCACTCCAGTGCTGGTGCCAATCACCGCAGGCCTTCAGGGCCCTGGGACATACCCTAACTAAACCCACTTCAGCTACACTTTGGATGGTAGAGTGGAAAAGATAGGGTAAGTGGTAATAGCTGTGAAGAAAAGAGGAAAGCAGAAGGGGACCTCTTGGGAACAAATGACCCTTTGCCCTCAGAAACCCACCACCCTGTACCTTGGACTCTTAGAATGGATGCATCCTGCACACATGGATGTGCACCCAGACCAACTGCCCACCCATTCAAACTCTTGATCCTACTCATGCTCCTTAACTCCTCAGCTCTTAATATTTATCTCAGGTCCTTGTTTTGTGCTTTATTTGTACCTGTTTTTCCTGGTGACCAGTTTCCCCTCAAGTGGTCAAAGGATGTCATGTGACTTTAGCCAGAGATAAGCAACTTTTCACTCTGCCTATTGGGTAATCCAAAGGACCCACAGGGGTCACCCTGAGGCTGTAGGATTGATATCTCTACCTCACCTGTATCTGGCTGCTCACTGTTCTCCAGTAGGCTGTAAGTTTTCCCTTCTGCATTATTGAAAGAGTTGTCATGTCATCCATCTCTGTGCTGTCAGAGGCTATACTCTGAGTTTCTTTTTGGTTCTTCCACAGGCTATTCTATATGTACCTCTCTAGGCCTCTGCTAGGCTGGGGACTTCTTGAGATCCAAGTCTGTCTGACTACTCTCTGTCCTTTTTACCTTGAATCACAATGACTTATCTATAAATACATACTTTTTCTGCCATATTTGGAACTTCCTGAAAGTAAGGACTGTTCAATTGCTGTCTTTGTCCTCTGAACAGCAGAGGGTCTGAAAAAGAGTTGACAACAGAAAAGACAGTCTAAGTGAATGAATGAGTCAAAGAGACTTGGCCCTTTGGAGCTAACTAAGGAGACCCAGGGGAAGTCCTGCTATAGGGAGGATGTTATGTCTCTCTGGGTTGCACAGCATTCAGAACCTTATGAATGCTTATCCTAAATGAGTGTTCTCTGCCTTGGCCTGCTTCCAGTTTAGTCACAGTATTTCCTGGGAATGGGCTTTTCTTTGGCTTGAGCTTGGTCCTGCCTGATGTCCCAAAATTAGAGCCCAAGCCTAAAACCAAGCTATGATTCAGGGTTCTCATTTCACAGGTATTTTCCCCTTTGTCCCTGATTGGACTTTTCGTAAGTACCACTCCTCCAGGACTCCAAGGAAGATGCTGAGGCTCGGCATGTTCTGAGTGGTCTTGGCTGTATGATACCAAGTACCAGAAATACTCCCAGTACCATAAAAACTACCATCAGTACTAGAAGCAAGAGGAGTAAAAAACTTAATTTTGTTGGCCCCTGCTTTTTGGTTAGGAAACTGAGATGATGATCATCCTTATACTCCCAACTTTATTCCCAACTTAAAAAATGAATTTGAGGCAGTTCTTTTCACAGGAGCTTTTACTTTCAGAGAACTTTAATAATAACAATCCATCATGCCTTTACGCAGTGCCATTTGAACATAGTTAACTGAAGGGAAGCAGGGCAGGGGCTGTCGTGACTGGCTCAATAGCAGCCTATTTACATAAAGGATCCAGAATGAACGGGGTCATACTAACCCCAGTTCATCACTGCATGTCTTAGGTTTTTCAAAATACCTTGAAGTTATTGCCAAATTGTAGTTGAACAGCCCACAAATATTTACCTAAAGGGTAGTGGGTGATAGTTTTAACTTTTGATTTTAACCCGACTGTTAATTCCAGTGGAATGCTTATAAGGCACTACTGGATTTGATCATGTATTTTAGCACAACTTCTTACATTTTGTCAGATCAGTCAAAATCATTTTTGAAAAGCCTTCAAATGGGAGAATCTTTTGTCATAACACTGTGAGTCCCATAATAATAAAAAAAATAAAGTTTGGAGAACTGCTAATTTACCTTGTAGTTTACAATAATTATTTATATAATCATTTAAAAATCTGGTGCTGTTTTATTTTTACATGTGCTATTAGATTGCTTAATGTCTGAAGGGGCTTTGGGCTTGAGACGAATACTCAAATCTGCTATGTAAACTTTAGTAGTGAATATTATTAAACTCATATCAAAACATGAAAACCTTTAAAATATTTAGATAACTGCCTTAAACATAAATACCAATTATAAATTAAGTAGAGCTGATCCTTTTGAAAAGTTCAAGTTCTATAAAATTAGGTAAAATGTAACTAGTCCAATTATCATAAAACATACCCTCATTCCAAAATGGAGTACAAGGAGTTGATGCCATGGATATACTTTAACATTTTGGGAGTTCTAATTTTTAAACCTCCCCAGGCTTTTAGTAACTTTATTAGGCTCTCTATACCCCCACCTTCCTAGGGATTTAGTAATAACAATACCAAAGGAAAAAGAATATCTGCCATTTTATACAAACTGTCCAATAGGTACATTGAACTGGTAAGTTGGTCTAGAACCACAGACAAACATCCTTGACCAGTGGAAAAATGCCTGCATGCATGAGAGACAAAGAATAGAGTCAGGAAGTATCCTGATGCCATCCACTTGGGCTCTTCACTGTTGTGGGATCCAGTGATCTCATAACCCTTATTAAGCTACTGTGAATTGGACATATATAACTTGTAACCCAAAGGATTTAAATATCCATCCTCACTGAAAATTTAATTGGTACCACAACATGTTTAGTCACTACCTGGAGATGAATACAAGTCATAAGTAATTAACTGTCAATATAGTTTACTGAAGTTTGATTGACAGTATTATGTAAAGGGTACATAACCAAGAGAGACATTGGGATAGACTGGAGAGGGCCTTACTTGGAGAAACAGGGAGCCCAGGATCCTAGTTCTAGAGCTAGCCACTAACCTGCTGGATGGCTTTGTGCAAGTTACTGGCCCTCTCTGGAAAGCAGTTTATTCAACTGTAGTATAAGCACATCCATGTCCTCCTGCCTCCCCAGAGGTTGTGTCACCTGCTAGGCCAGTAAATTCTGAAAAGGGCTTAGCAAACAGCAATGTGTTATATAAATAACACATTCCTATATAAATAGGAAGATAAATTACCTTTATCTTACCTTTGGTCTCCATGACCCTGGTAGAATGTGATGTTTGAGTGCTGAGAATGAGTTACAGAGAAGGGAGGGTGGCAGGCCCACTGAGGAGGGCATTTAAGGCAGACAGCCATCCCTTGAGCAAACTGCAGGCCTAATGGTTTTGACCAACCTTCTAACTTTTCTCTTTAACTTTTGCTTCCTTACTATGAGGAATTACCTAGTCTTGGTATGGAAGAGGCCCCAAGTAGTCAGAAAGGGACTTGGTCTGCATCATCTGTCCTGTGGACCTACTACAAAGCCAGCATATTATGGGAAAGAAAGGTGCCAGGAGAATGACATTTGTAAAGTACCTACCTAATGTAGTTATACATTCTCCTATTATCTCTTTTAGAGATAGAAAAGCTGAGATTCAACAGTTACATATTTCAGTGTCACACAACCAGTAAGTGATGAAGACAGATCTGATTCCAAACCTCTGTCTTTGTCATCCAACAAAGAAGAGGCAGAAGTGCGATGATGCATGCTTTGCAGGTTGATATGAGGCAGAGGTGGTGCCTCCTAAGTCCTTGGAGCATGGTGGGCGTTTAGCAGCTGACAAGAAGGTGACGATGGTGGTCCCTGGAATAATGGGTCTCATTGTGCATTCAAACCAAAGGTCATCCCCTTCTGTGTTATCCAAGAGATGCATTTCTTTCTCCTCTTGGAAGCCTAGATCTACTGGATTCACATTCCAGTGCCTCCAACCTTCAGAGCAGCTGCCTTTCCAAGACTCAGAGTCATTCTAAACATAGATTTTGTTGTCATCAACTAGGAATAGAACCAGAAATAGGAGCATGGATTCCCTGAAGGGGTAAACAGAACTTGATAGCAGGTGAAGCCAACTTAGTGCCAATGGGAAGCCCAGGGGCCTCTGCAGGCACTGGGCAGCTCTCTGAGCCACAATTTGGAGATGGATTTTTGTGTTTGGCTTTAGGCAGCAATGCTGCCTCAGTCTTTCCTGACTGTGGGCCAGTCTCTTGAGCTATATCCAGTAGCTAGATCTGAGCTCCCAAGCAATGTGGATGGTCCTCCACACATTTTCTCATAACAACCAAAGAAGCAAGGCATCATAGTCCCCACACTACAAATGAGGAAGCTGGGCATAATGGGTCTCACTGTGGACAAGTATCTTTGTAGTTTCTTCATCTGTAAAAACCAGGGTAATAAACTTGCCTCATGGGGTTGTTGTGAGGTTGAAGTGACATAATTTTA
This sequence comes from Glaucomys volans, assembly GCA_020662805.1. Classification (NCBI taxonomy): domain Eukaryota; kingdom Metazoa; phylum Chordata; class Mammalia; order Rodentia; family Sciuridae; genus Glaucomys; species Glaucomys volans. The sequence continues at coordinate 109,642 of JAJEJO010003180.1, read as the reverse complement.
AAACTTAGATAAAAGTTTAAAAAAAGTGTCTGGCACATAGTAGGTGTCCAGAGAATGGAAGCTGCTGGGACTATTGTTTTTTCCTGTAATAATTACATTAGCCCATCACATGTGCACAGTAGGTGCTGGAACTTGTGTCCTACCCTCCTTAAATTCATATGTTGAAATTTAACATGGTGATATTAAGAAATAGGGCCTTTGGGAGGTAATTAAGTCATGAGGGCTTGCCCTCATGAATGGGATTAGGGCCCTCATAAAAGGCCTAAAGCAGCTTGTCCTTCAGCCATGTAAGGATGCAGCCACAAGGTGCCAGCTGTGAGGCAGAAAGCAAGCCTTCGCCAAACCTTCATCAGACACCAAATCTGCTGGCCTTGATCTTGAACTTTCCAGCCTTTAGAACTGTGAGAAATAAATTTCTGTTGTTTATAAATTATCCAGTCTAAGGCATTTTTGTTATAGCAGCCTTAACTAAGACTGTGTACTTAGCAGTGCTTTTCAAAATTATGCATGCTTATAAATCACCTGGGTGGATTAAAAAAAAAAGTTCCCAGCCCCTCATCCTCTCTTGTTTCCTTCCCCAAGAACCTAATTAAGTAGGTCTGAGGTAGAGCCTGAGAATTTGCATTTCTCATGAGCTTTCAAGGAATGCTGATGCTGCATGTCCATGGACCATTCTTTGAATAGGATTCTACTGCAGTGCTTACCTCTCTGTGTATTTGCTCACCTACCTCCTACTCCCCATGAGGTAGGAGGAACTGCTTCTGTTACTTGAATGTCCATGTGAAACCAACCTCCATTTCCCAAATGGTATCTAACTTCCAGTCAGCTGTATCCTCACTGAGTCAGAAAGTCAACTTTCCCACAACTTGGCAATTGCCTGGGATTCCTTCTAATATTCCTTCCCAATCTCATGGAGATTAAAAGTGATACCATAGCTTGGACCCAGACCTGGGCCTGTTGGGCACAGATGCTTTTCCGTGTGTAGAACAGATTTACATGATTCCTGGGCCAAGGACTCAAAGAGACCTTGAATTACTTGGGCTGCTGACGACTCAGGTCTGTGAGAAAAGTTTTTTTTTTTTTTAAATGACTGCAAAAAGGGAGAATAAGGGTCAGGGCATGTGAGCCATCTAGATGGTTGCCACGCTAGAAATTGCTGAATTCCATGGGTTTGTGCATCAAGCCTGAGACTCAGGAGTCAAAGGGATGGGGTTACATGATTCCTATCAGTCAGATCATAATCTGATACTATGTCTGTCTGGACAGTCATCTTCTGCCTGGGTGGTCACATTGTGTGTGACCACAAGGTAGAGGTCCTCCTGATTGCCTCCTGATACTTATTTTTGTAGCTCTCTCCCCTCAAGAACTCTAGACTCAGGTTTCTTTGGGGTCAAGGCATTGGGAAATTGTCAAGAGGTAGCAGTGTCCTTCCTGCTACTCTGTGTGCCTGGCTTAAAAGCTCAGGCTTCTGTTTTGAAATTGAAGGATGGTTTTAGGGAGAGGGTACCAAATCCATTTGTTCATCTTATTTCCCTAATGTAGGGACTCAATAAATATATGTTGAATGGCCATTCTATTTTCAATCACTTAGCGAAGTAAAGATCCTCCAAAATTGGGAACTCAAAGGGAGGTCTTAGGCAGGATGGGACACTCCTGCCCTTTTTGACCTTACTTGTTTGATTTGAGACTTCATGGACTGGAACTGACCCAGAGGATGATCCCCAGCAGCCCAAGTTAAAGTGAAGCCTGGATTCAGGTAGGTGCCACTAAGAGGACCCCAGGCTAGAACTGAGGAAGACCGACTTTGCATTTCAGTAATCCTTGCACATACCATTCTCTGTTGCTACTCAGAAACCCTTCCTGAAAGCCTGGTGTGAACACTCCAGCCCTGCATCTGCTATGTAGTTGCATTAAGGAATGTTTGATGAGCAGCACATCTGGAGCCCTGAAAATGAACAGTGAAGTTACCAAAGGCCAGTGTGGTAATGGCAGTAGTTATAAATGAGAGAAGACCTAAAGGGAAAGATCATATTCTTTAGGTCAGAGCTTGATGTGAGGAGAGGGGCTTAAGGTTAGGGATCCTTGTTTGCTTTCTAGGCCAGTGGATGTCCCAGTGCTCCAGGAGTTCCAGTGGGAGGGCACAGGTCCAGAGTCAGGAGTTGGGGCAAATCCTCACAGACTTCCTGGACTCAGTGGGCCTGATAAGGATCCCGGGTCACAGGTAAATGCACCCCTGCTCTGGACCTAGGGCTGTTCCTGCCAGCTATGAACAGATGGGTTCTAGATTTAGAAGCTCAGGTCAGTGACTGTGTTAGGGCAAGGCTGCTGCTTTTGGTGGTGTTCAAAAGTGCCTGGCCAATGGGCAAGAAGGGCCTGAAATCCAGTCAAGAGTGGAGCTCCAAAACTGTGCACTTGTAATGCTGCTGCTGTCCAGAGGGTCACCTTTTTCTGTTTGGCACTGAGTGGGCCATGGAAACCCTGGTCTTGAGTGGCTGAGTTAGGACTAATCATTGCTGCCTGAGAACTCTGGGCTGGAAAGTCCATGTCTGGCTTCTTTGGGGGATGCTGGGCCCAAAGCTTGTCCCCTCCTTGTGATGTCTAAGAGAAGTTGACCTGGGTATGTGAGTCAGTTTGACTTCCCCTCACTCAGGGCCTATCTTATAATACACCTGCCCTGCATTTAAATATGGACCCTCTTAAAAGAGGATTCTTTAAAAGAGACCATGGGACTTCTGGTCTGAGGGTGGAGATTAATAGATTATATTTTCCATGACAAAAGTGGGAGGGAAGAAGGAAAACACTTAAATGTCATTTAGGAGAATGTTATTTATTGAAGTTATTGAGTAGAACCTTACTGGATAGAGCAAAATTATGCTGGGAATGAAGGGGAAGTCTGGGGCAATTCCAGGTTTAGATTTTTCTTTTTTTCAATCTCTCCCTTCCCTGTTTTTCTTCTCACCTCCTGGCCTTGATTTTTAAAACCTGCTGAGTGAGAACTTGGGCAATTTAGTAAACCCTGAGCCTGACCGTCCTCCTCTGTAAGGTGGACACAGCAGCACTAATCTTGTGGCTGTTGTGCAGGCTTGGAATGCATCCATGTCATGTGCAAGGTGAGAGTCCAGGCGAGCTCATTCTCCCTCTCTGCCTTTCCCACTCTCATAGTTGAGCAGGACTAAGGGTCTGGGAGGTAGAGTCTCACTGAGTGTGGGGTTAAGAAGGATCTCTTTTGTGTCTGAGGGAATCACAGTGACCCACTGAGGAAACTTGACTTCTGGCCAAGAGGGGACCTGAAGATGTGAAGGTTATGGGCCTGTCAGAACTTGTTGGGACTGCCAGATCAGTTTCCTGATGGCCTCTCCAGCTCCCTCTTCCTTCCAATCCATTCTCCACACTTAATGCCTCCTTCACCAATAGGAAAAAGCCTTTATTGTGGTGTTTCTGATCCAATCTAGCAACCCCATTTCCCACAACAGTCCTCCGTACACATGGTCAGATATTCCTGAACAGGCCACATTGTTTATGCCTCTGTGTGCCTCCCTTTACCTGAAAAGCCATTTTGCCCTCTTCTCTGAAGAGAAACTCTGTTTTCCTCTCAGGTAGACACTTAAAGGTCCCATTCACTGAAGAGCCTGCCCTGTCCCCAGATTAGGACAGGTTCTGCTCTGATCTCCCATGTTCCCTCCAACACAGTACTGACCAACAGCACTGACCATGCTGTGTGAAGTGTGCCCTTTCTGTGTCCCCAGAGCCAAGCCTAGAGCCTAGCACAGAGTGTGAATGCTACATGGCTTTTTGCACACATATGCCTATGTACAAAAGTGTTAGGAATGGTGGGGAGAGGCCAGAAAGTGGCAAGTGGCAGATAACCATGCCTCCAGGCCTCAAAGGGTCATCTGGACTGGGTACAGAGTAAAGAACTTGTGATATTGGTTTCTTTTGCTAAAGGATATTAGGTATGAATTTGTTTTTCAAAACCAGAAGATGTTATCTGTAAGACCATCTGGGATTAGCAGGACAAAATAAAATCCGAGTCATCTGAGAAGTCAGAACGACCCTGAGCTCTGCACAGCTCTGTCTAGGGAACTGTCAATATTAACCACTAGGTGGCAGTCTTTCCATAAATCCCTTCAGGCCACAGGCAGCAGAATCTGTGCGTGTGGAGGGTCTGCAAAAGAAGAGAAATCTCTGCCTAGACTTTCAAAACTGCCCAGAGGCATCATGTATTAAACTTGCTATGCCCAAGGGGAAACTGGTGTCCCAAGAGGGACATTAGCTTTCCAGAGGAAGTTCTCTGTGCTGTGTTTGTGCATGAGTGTGGGATCTGCTTCTGCTTCCGTCTGAAATTGGTGGGTCTGTTGAGCTGCTGTTGGTCCAGAGTTGGGAGCATGACTTTCCTGGAACTGTGCTCAATTTCCCCTCTGCCCGCCCTATTGTTAAGGCCCTTCACAGAATTGACAGCTGAGTTTTCCTTTGATTTTGCCAGACACTCAAGGCCCAACCCCTCATTCAGGTAGAGTCACCCTTAGCTGGTCTGGGGCCACTGGGACAGCCCCGCTGATCCTTCCTCTATTGCCTGGGTGTCTCTTCGTATGGGGGCATGGGAACTGCTGTGGTCTATACAGCATGCCTGTCTATAGCCAGGAAGAACTGGGAGGGGAGTCGTCTAAATTCCTCTCAGAATTCCTTACCTTGCTGCTTTTGATCACTGCTGGATGGAATTCCTGACCTCATGTCTCTTTACTAGAAACTTCCATCCAGTCTCTGTTCTGCCTCGGGGTGGCCTCTGAGTTCCTGGTTCAGCAAGCTTTCTACCTGGATATGGGGGCAAGGTCCCCCCTGGGCAAGGTTTGCCCAGTTTCCGTGAGGAGTGCTCCCCACTCTCCATCATGGCAATAACTTCACAGTATGAACCTAGCACTCCCCACAAGGCCACCGCTGACCTTTCCCCTTCCCTCCAAAGTGCACTATGTATACACATGCACACTCCTTCATACCTCTCTCCAGATGGGGTCTTAGGGCCTCTTGTCCTCAGCTTTGGGCCCTCACTGTAATTCCACAAATAGGAGACCTCAGGGAAAATCTTATTTGACATCCTGTCAAGCAAACATCAGGACAGGTACCTGTTTAAGCATGACGGGGTTTAGTTCAGAAAGGAGAAGACCGGGGGTTCCTGGAGGGAGGCACTGCCATTGGAGCTCCTTGTCCCCAGCACCAAGCAGGGGACCTGCATGTAACAAGCCTGGGGATAATTAATCACATGAACAAAGGACCCTGAAGTGACCCCAATCCTTGTGTTAAAACATGCATGTCTTCAGAGAGAAGGGACCCCATATTCTCCTTCACAGGAAGTGGAAGAGGGTGGAGCACAGAACAAATATTCATTAAGGCAAGCATTGTGTGGCCATTATATCAGTGGTTCTCAAGTGTCTCTCATTCACATGCCTCTCCATGATTTTTATTAAATCTGCATATCATTCTTTTGTGTGTGTGTGTGTGTGTGTGTGTGTACCGGGGATTTAACCCAGGGCACTTAACCACTGAGCCATATCCCAGTCCTTTTTAATATTATGTTTAGAGACAGGGTCTTGCTGAGTTGCTTAGGGGCTCACTAAGTTGCTGAGACTGGTTTCGAACTCACGATCCTCCTGCCTCAGCCCCTCAAGCTACTTTGGATTACAGGCATGCGCCACCATGCCTGACTTCATTCTTAATGTTTTTCTCTAGCGTACTGTTTGTAAATATTTAATTTCATGGTCTCTTAAGCAATGATACAGATTTGATATATTAGTTTTATTTTTTCTAAGACACATTAAAATAAATGCATTGCTATATTTTAAATATAGCAAATACCACTCCCAAACAGCCGAGATACCTCCAGTGAGGTGTATAGCACACCTGAGTTATTTAATTTTCACAAAACCTTATGAGGCCACTAATGTCATTTCTGCTTTACAGGGGAAGAAACCAAGGCTCAGAGAGGTGCATTGACTTGGCCAAGGTCACCGAGTCTTCTGATCCTGGCCCTGCAGCCTAGGGAACAGCGAAGGGAAGGGTGGAGCATGTGCTTAAGGGATAATGAGGTGGAGGGGGGTAAGGACAGCTGCCAGTGAGAAATGGAAGGAGGCAGGGAAGATAGGGTGGGGGAAAAGAATCCACATCAGAAAGGCAAATGACCTGAGTTCCAACGTCCTATGCACAGTAATGGCCATGAAAATAGCTGCAGATTTGCCTGCATTTGGGTGACCAAGATTTATTGTGCCAGCAACTCCGGTAATTGGATGATGAAAACCGTGCAGCTGGGACTGTGGCTAGAGATTAATTATTAGGGAGAAGAGCTGGGTGGGGAGTGGCCTGCACGACACCTGGCATGGACAGACTGCAGTCTGCTGGAGAGCAGGAAGCAGGCCTGGGAAAACTAGTGGACCCCTCCCCACTCATCAGAGACCCAGAGAGGGGAGCAACTGGCTTAGTGCCACGGCCACTCACGGCTGAGCTGGGTGAGGACCGTTTCCTTCCCAGGAAAGATGCACAGCTACGGCAGCAGGACGTGCCTGGACTTGGACTCTGAGCCTGGAGAGGGAATCCCAATTTATTTGTCTCTACTGCTATGTGGCCTTGGGAAGCCTACTTTGTTCATCTCTTTACAATGGGGATGGTGCCGACTTAACTAGGCTCTGAGAGGATTATTTGGTCCCATTTAGACCCGGGGCCCACTCTGGGGAAGCCTGCATTTTTACCCCAACAGCGTGGGTCTGGCTCTTGTCCCTTCTACCAGAGTCCTGTGAACCCCTCAGCCCCTCCTCATGGCCCTGAAACTTGACGCTTAGTCACCACCGACCCTTTCTGCATGACTATCAAGCCTCCTCAACTGGATGGGGAAACCTGAAGGAGATTAGGGGTTGGGGCATCCCAGGAAGACCGTCCTCCTTCCCAAAAGGCTAGGAGAGCCTCTGGCTGTCATCCAACTTGGTAGGACACTTTCTCGGGGGCAAAAGGGTCTGAGAGTAAGAGCTGGGAATGTAGAGAAGGGGCCTTGGCTTACTGGCTACAGAAGGAGCAGGAGTGGACTCTGGAGAAAGGAGTCTCTGGGATTCCAGTTCCACTTCTGCCACTTAGCCAACTAACTATGTGACTTTTCACACGCCATTTCCCCCTCTCAGCCTTAGCTTTCCCATCTACAAAATGGGGAGAGGCTTTGTTTGGATTTCTTTAGTTGCCAAGAACAGAAAGTCACTTGAGCATATTTGGTCAAAGTAGAGTTGAGTTAGGAGCCAGCTCTGGGAACTGGAACTGGAACCTAAACATTGTGGGGGAGGAAGAGAAGCCACCTGGGGGCCAGCTCTTCTCTCCATCTCTGTCAATGGGTCTGTTGTTAGCTGCTTCCCTCCACTATTCATAAGCTGATTCCTCCCCACTCCCCTGCACTTTCCTCTTTGTCTTACAGCTTCTCCCTGCTCAGAATCACGACTCTAGTGCTTATGCGTGACTTCTCATGGTGCCATTCCATGGTCCCTTACTCTGGGACCCTTGTGGTTCCCTTTCTTACTAACTTTGGCTCCCCATCCTTCCCAGTTCTGGGCATACAGAGGGAGCCTGATTGGCTCTGCTCGTTTTCCCTGTCCATCCTTGCCAGAGATTGTGGAACTATTGATGCTTTGCACCTGATCAGAGGCCACAGGTCTTCATTGATCTGTGGGAGGTATAGACCCCTGGATTGATATGCCTACTACTGGATGGGGTGGGGGCTGACTTGGAATAGCTCACATTTATAAAGTGCTGCGCATGGCACCTGACATACCAAAGTACTCAGGGTTGACTGAGTGGAACTCAGAAATTCTTCTCTTTTACCATATGCTTCTGGCCCCTTCTTCTTCATTCTATCCTGTTGTTTTTCTTGGCCTCCCTTTCTTCCCTGGCTGGCCTGGACTTGAGGTGGGACGATCCTTCCATCCAAACTCTCCAGAGCACCCTGCACCTCAGCAAAACTTATACTTAAGGCTCCCAACCCCAGCTCTGCTTTCCCTCCTACCAAGGTCTTTGTCACTGGGAAGGGTGTAGGTGGGGATTTTAAGTAGCTACTATTCACTGAGCACCTCTAAGTGCCTGGCCCTGTGCTCAGTGCTTTACCCGTTTATGTTATGAGCTCTTCACAATCCCCTCTTGAGAGGGAGATTTTCCAGATGGAAAAACAGATTTAGCATGGTGAAGTGATGTGACCCCAGCTCTGTCTAACTCGAAATCCTTGGCTGGAGAGCAAAGCTGTTAGTACGGGCTCTCCCTCATCCTCCCTTCCAAGCACAGTTTCCATAGGCCATGCCAGAACTTCCCCCTTCTCTCTAGCTTTATAAGATGGATTAGCTAAGAGCTTTTTTTTATTGACTATTATTAGCTAATTTTTATCAAGTATGTAATACATGCCAGGCACTGGCCTTAGTATCATACATGTACCAATTTATTTAATCTTCCTAATTGTGTAGATTAGGCACCATCAGTATCCCCATTTTGCAGACCTCTGCCTTAGGTTGATCAAAGTCACACTGTGCTGGTGTAGGAGGATTCAGGGCCAGGCCTTGCAGGGCCAGGCTGCATTCTGAGCTCTTACCGAAGGTCAGAGAGCCAACCTCACTCCAGTTTGAGGCTGTGGAGTGTATTTTCTGACTACTTCCTCCAGGAACTGCTTCCATCAATCACTTCTCCACCTCTACTTTCTCTCTCCCTACTGGTTCCTTAGCATTCAAAGTGATTACAACTTTCTCATCCCAAAAGAGTCCTCAATCCCATGTCACTCTACAGTCACGACTCTTTCTTTGCTCACTTTCCTTGCTATCACATCCCAGTTTTTTGAGATTCTCTGCTGACTGTCCATATGTCCTCACCCCTCTGCAAAGTGGCCTCCAGCCCCGCCCCTCCACTTAAACTGCCCTAAGCATATGAAGATCACCCCCCACATTTCCAGGAGAAAAAAATGGATTCCTTTCAACAGTCCTGAAATATGGACAATCAAGCATGAAATCAACTTTGTAAATTGTAAAACGTTTTAATGTTACAGCTCTAATACTTCTTCAAGATCTTTCCAGATTAAAAAGATGAACAAAGATAAACAGTGCTTTTATATCTCAATTTGCAATGACAGTTGAGCCTTCTCCACCCAGCTGGAGTTTTGCTTTTCTGCTCATATGCACTCTAATATTATACCTAGCCTAGGGGCCATTCAAGTGTAAACACATCTGCCAAAGTGCCCTTCAAGGCAGCAGACTGATCCCTGCCCTGTTCTGTCTCACTTGGTACACACAGTTCTAACCCTTCCTTGCTCAGTTGACATTTCAGCTGTGGTGGGTTGTAACTTCTTTCTTGGTAATACCTGGAAACAGTATCAAAATAAGTCTCCTTTTCTTTTTGTGGTTTTTCAGTTATCATTCCTGTCTAGCAATCTTCATGCATTTCTCATCCTCTCTTGCCTCCTACAGTTCTCTTTCTCCTTCTCTTCTCATCTCTTCTCTGTCTTCATTCTTTTTTTTTTTTGGAACCAGGGATTGAACTCAGGGACACTTGGCCACTGAGTCACATCCCCAGCCCTATTTGTATTTTATTTAGAGACAGGGTCTGAGTTGCTAAGGGCCTCGCTAAGTTGCTGAGGCTGGCTTTGAACTCGCGATCCTCCTGACTCAGCCTCCCAAGTTGCTTGGATTACAGGCGTGCGCCACCACGCCCAGCCTGTCTTCATTCTTAATGCTGCTGCTTCTCTCACATAGCTCAGGATTTGGGGTAGAGGTTGGATGGGAGTCACTAGTGTGTCAGGGCCAAAAGACTCCCCTAAGCTTAGTGCACAGAGATGATTCCAGTCCACAAGTAGGATATTTTAGGCCCCTTAAACTGTTTGGTAACACTGTGTCCATGAAGACTACTTATCGTACTGTGGCATATACACACAAGGGAATATTTCTCAGCCTTAAAGGAGAAAAATTATGGCATTTGCAGGTAAATGGATAGAGTTGGAGAATAACATGCTAAGTGAAATAAGCCAATCCCCCAAAACCAAAAATCAAATGTTTTCTCTGATATGTGGATGCTGATCCATAATGTGGGTTCAGGGTGATGAATGGAGGAACTTTGGATTGGGCAGAGGAGAGTGAGGTGAGGGAAGGGGGCAGGAGGTAGGAAAGATGGTGGAATGAGATTGACATCATTAACCTAAGTACTTGTATGATTGCACAAATGGTATGGATTCTATATCATATCCAACCAGAGAAATCAATAGTTGTCTCCATTCATGTACAATTGAAATGCATTCTGCTGTCATGTAGAACTAATTAGAACAAATAAAAAATTTTAAAATAAGACTACTTGTCATGGTTCCCAGTGACTGCTGCACAGAGCACCTCTGCTCCAGCACAGCCTGCTGGTCCCTAAACCCAGGCAAAGTCTTTAACCTTCACTGTACTGACCCTTTGGCAGCACTGGGGACCACTGCTCCTTGACCTTCCTGAAGCAATTCCATTCCTTCTTGGCTAGCTTCATATCACACTGCTCTGGTTCCCAGTCTACCTTCTTGCATTCACCTTTTGAGAATTGAAGTTCTCCAGGGTTCCAGCTTTGATCTCCCATCCACTGTACACACTCCCTCCAAAGACCACATCCGCTCACATGACTGGGACCACTATTTCTTGGCAATTTTCAAAATCTATCTCTAGGCTCAGTTTTGACTCCGCATCCAGGTACTCAACTGGCCAAGACCAAACTCACGTGCTCCTCCCACGCCCCTGCTCTTTCTGCGCGGTGTCCCTATCCACCCACTCTCCCTGGCCAGAAGCCTGCACATAATCCTTAACTCCTATCTTTTGCTTTCTGCGTCCAAACAATGACAAAAATCAGAAGGCACCTATGCCCTCACAGACTCTTGGGAAGCTGTGCCTTTCTTTCAGAAAGTAGAACACTGTAGAGAGATCTGGATTGGACAGGTACAGGCCTTAGGTACAGACCTGTGTTGAATTCCTGCCTCTACCTCTTATGGACTATGTGACTTTGTACAGCTCTCTTAATTCACCTTATCTACAGGGTGGAGATTATAGTCTACTTTGAAGAACAATTGTGAAGATTAGAAACAATGATGTGAACACTTAGTGCTACGCCTGTCCCATATTAAGACTTAATGATAGTATTCATTATAGTGAAAATAACAATTCTTATTTCTGGATCCACTGTTATTGCTCCAGTCTAGGACAGTGTCTTCTGTCTCCTGGACCATGGCATCAGCTTCCTCACTGGACTGTCTGCCTTCACTTCCCATCCCTACTACCAAATCTGCTTTTCAGAAAGTAGTCAGATGTTTTTCAAAAATGCAGATCTTATCAGGACATTTCCCTGCTTGAAATCTCCCTCCATTCTATGGACCCTGTGGCCCGGCCATGGCTGCAGTTCTCCAAGCACACATTGGTTACTTGCTCCCATATTTTATTTTATTTATTTTATTTTATTATTATTTTATTTTCTGGTGCTGGGGATTGAACCCAGGGCCTTGTGCTTGCGAGGTAGGCACTCTACCAACTGAGCTGTATCCCCAGCCCTAGCTCCCATATTCAAGCAGTTCCTCCTGCCTCTGCCTGGATGTCCTCCTCCCTCCTCTCCTTCACATCCTATCTGACAAATCTGCATCCTTCCCACCCTGTGTCAATGTCAGCCACCCTGTGTCAATGTCAGCCACCCTGTCATGGGGATGTCTATTTATCTGGAGTCAACTGCCGGTTTCTTGAGTCAGGAGCAGGTCTAATTCTGTGTGGCCCCTGCCTGCCTGCCTGCCCAGAGCTTGGCCTAAACAGAATATTAGCAGACACTTGCCCAAGGTCACACAGTAGGTTCACAGCAGGGTCAAGGCTCACACTCAGGCCTGGTCTTCTAGCTCAAGGCCCTTCTTCCACACATGCCACTTTGCTCCAGCGGAGCCCGGGAGCTGAGGGCTGGTGGTGTGGGAGTGGAGGAGCTCCCCAGGGCAAGGCAGTAGGCAACCTGAGGACATCACACCTCCCATCTCGGTGCTGCACTGGATAAGTGGGGGAGGATAAAATTATCCACTGCCCATGTCCTGTATCTCCCCATCCGACATGGACTAGAGATAAAAAATGAACGACACAAAATCCAATCTTCTTGGTGCAGAGGCTGGCAGCGGTGGGGGTGGGGCTTGCCGCTCATCGCAGCACATCTCATATTTATTGCCTCATAATTGAAGGCAGCCTGGAGATGTCCCAGCACTACTCCCGACAAGACAGATAGGGGCACAATGACTGCTGAGGGAGGGAGTCAGGACACAGGCTTTCTTATAGGACTATAGTCTCGGAGGACAGGCAACTAGCTGACTGCTGTATTGGCCCCAGGGGTCTGACTCAGGTTCAAGGTCTGCTCTGCCATGCACTTAAGATGAGCATGGGCCCAACTCTCTCCTCTCCAGGCCCATAATTTCACACTTCTGGATTTCATTACCAGGGCATGGGAGAACTGGTCTGGAATCTGGGAAAAATTGGACTACTAACTTGCTGTGTGGCTTTAGATGAATCTCTACCTCTCTGGGCTCTTCTGTTTAATGAAGATCAAGGGGGTTGGGTTGGGACGGAAGCAGCTAGGTTGTAGAGTTTAGCAGAGGCCCTGGAAAGCTTCCTGCTGGGGGAAGGCAAGGAAATAAACGCTGCCAAACATTAAGAACCTGCCACAGCTCCCACTTGCTCATTGAAACGGTCCAAATTCCCAGGTTAGGCATTCAAGGCTCGGGGAAACCTGCATAGTCCTACTTATAGTATTTGTGCCATCGTGGGGAAAAGGTCGGGTCCGGGAGCCAGGAAGCCTGGATTCTGGACCAATCTCACCTCTAAATGCTGTGTGACCTTGGGCAGGTCCTTGATCATCTCCAGGTCTCAGTTACTCTATCTATAATACCTACATATGTGGCCTGTGAAGCAATTAAGGTCCCCAACCCAAACTAGTCAGTTGCCAAGTTCTGTCCTCTCTCCATCTAAGTCTCCATCCTAAACCCAGTCCTTTCCCACCCTCCATTCCTACTGTGGCCACTGCCTCACCTCAGCCCTCATTCCTCTGTTCCAGACCAGTGCAGTGGCCTCTTCTGTTGTCTCCCAGCCTCTGCCCACCTTTCTCCACACTCCAGTTGGAGTGACTCAGGTTAGTCTTGGGCTGTGTGAACACTTGAAGTTGAGTAGTATGGAGCCAGGGTGGACAGGTCCCTTGAGGGCAAGATCAAGGAGTTCAGAGTTTAAATCCCACAAAAGATGGGGATGCAATGGTTTCCAGGCAGGGAATGGCATGGCACCTGTGTTCTAGAAATATCTCTGATGTGCAACAAGGAAAGTGGATTAGAAGGAACCACAGAAGACAGGAGGAGACTGGAGATATGACACCAGAGAAGGAAAATAAGGCTCCATGTGGACAGAGCTCAGGGGAATGGATTGTCGAGATCTTCAGAGAGTAGACCTTGCTTTCTCTGAGCTGCAGAGGCCTGCTCAGGAGAACACAGGATTCTCTGTAAGGTGTGTCCTGGGCCCAACGAATTATCAGGTGGAGTGGTTCCTAGCCCTTCCCAGTGTAGAGGGTTCCTTGTCAGAGCTTTGGGTCTACTAAATTTCAGGCTTTGGAGAGTGCAGGTGCCCAGCTGTCCCAGTGTGTTAGAGCTGGGCCTGTGTCCAGAATCCAAGGTTGTGGGTCCTAGCTGGGAGCCCCCCCTCTCAAGCAACATTCCTCTCTGTGGCACAGGGCACTGAGTGAGGCTCTGGCAAGAGACTTTAGAGAGAGAAGAGCAACTGCTAATAAGGGCTTGTCCTCCATGAAGAGAAGCCTGCCCTGCAGGAGCTCGGAGTCCAGAATGAGGGCTTGGGCTAGGAAGACTTCCCAGGCCTTCCCTACAGGACAGAACAGGCCCCTCCTGGGCACAGACAAAGGCACCAGCCAGCCCTCATTCCACTTAAACAGTGGTATGTGCGCACACGAGTGCATAAGCACGTGCCAGGTACAGCTGGCACCCATTCAGAAACACAAGCTCCTCTACTGGGTGCCAGGGACACTTGGCCCTTGCCCTCTCATAGCTCACAGACCTGGAGATGGGAGATAGGCACCCTGTGGGGAAAGCCCGTGAGGCTACATCACTGAGGCAGTGGTAGATGGAGAGGAAGGGAAAGAATGCAGGAGAGGCAGAATGGGCAGATGTCAGTGGCCAACTGGATGAAGAACATGTGGTGTCCAAGGTTCCTGGGTGCCCAGGGGTGAGGGCAGCCAGGTGGAGCTTAGGATGCACCTGACCTCACAGGTTGTTTCTGGAGTCCAGACCACAGGGCTCTTCAAGAGGGTGAATCTTGGTCAGGAAGACTGGCTCCTGCTGGGGAATGGGCATGGCCGAGTTTCCTAGGTCATGGGGTGGGGGATGAGGAGTTAAAGGATGACTCAGGTTTGACCACCGACAGAACCATCAGTGCCGGTGGAAATCACTGCTTTGGATGAAAGACTAGTTTATGCCCCAGCAGGGGGCACGGCCTGATGCGATGGTTGCATAAATTGGCCCCCTTGGGGAGTTTTCCAAGCATGAGGTTGTTCATTTCCTAGATGTAACTTCCTAGGAAGGTTGGACAGGGAGAGGAAGGAGGAAGATGGACAAATGGAAACTCGTTAGTCTGACAGCAGTGTATTTAAAAAGCAAAATTGAGAGCAGTGCCATGCTGTGGGCTTGTAATTCCAGCCACTCAGGAGGCTGAGGCAGGAGGATCAAGAGCTCCAGGCCAGCCTCAGCAACTTAGCGAGGCCCTGTCTCAACTTCAAAAAAATCGAATGTTACCTTCACAGCATGTCTTTTAGTGATGTCACAAACCCTGTGTTCGTTCCATGAATAAATATAGAGCACTGTGGGCGAGGTGAGGTCTAGTGCCAGGCTTTGGGGGAGGGGTCCGTTGCCTATATTTTCTTTTTGTTTAGTTTTAGCTTTATAGTTTAATTTTCACATTTAATTATTTCACTCATCTTGGGCTCATTTAGGTATGTGGTATGAGGTAAAGTTCTGAAATGATTTCCCCCCAGTTGATCTGGGTTACATGTGAGTTGTCATTTAGGTCAGAATTTTCCAGATTGATTCTGAAGAACACTGGTCCCATAAGATACTCAGGAGTAAAAAAGTTTCTATAGTTGAAAAAGCTTAGGAACCTTCTCAGAGATTCACAGCCCTTGTTATACTAAAGGACTTGAGGTGTCCTGCAGTAAGGAAAGACTTATGTCTTGCTTTGACTACCCACCCCATTTTTAAGTAACAGCCATGAACACAGGGCAAAACACTCCGCTTTGGAGTAAAGAGGACCCCAAGGCATAACTGAGATTGGGGCCTCCTCTGCTTCGGATCCAGCTTCATTCAGCACACTTATGGATCTGGGCCTGGCCTGGAAGTGCAACACACACACAGAGCCAGTTCTGCCCCAGGGCCTCTGCCAGGAGCCCACAGCCTTGGGCGCCCCAGCTAGGGCAGGATGGTTTGCTTGGCACGTGACTAAGACTTTATTGAGGAGCATTTGCCCTGGGCCTTTAAGTGTGAGCAGAGGTGTGTGAGGTGACCCTTGGGGAGGCAGGACCTCCAAGGGGGACTCAGACCAGGCCTCAGAACAACAAGATATAAAGAGCTGTATGAACAGAGATGCCCGCGGGAAGCGGGTGAGAACATGAGTGCCCGCAGTGTGGTGCAGAGGTGAGTGTGGGCCGGAGCCCCGCAGGCGTAGGGAATGGCAGCAGCCTTGCTTCCAAGTGCTGGGTCTGACTTGATGAGGGAGGGTCTCCTGGGTCTTGTTACGACAGTCAGCACAGATCACACATAAGGCCCTCTCCCAAGGCCTCTCCCTCCCTGGGGAGCCTGCAAAGTTCTTTTCTTGTCTGGAAAAAATAATTGAGGAGTCAGGGTGGGGTAAGAAGAGAATGTGGGGACCCAGATTCCTAGGGATTAATTAGGGCCCTGCATAAGATCTGCTTCCCCTTTGGAGGCCAATTAAGGCAACTGGGAGCTTGGGAGATGGGGAGAGGGCAGGTGAATGTGTGGCATGCTTGAGACCGTCCCTTCCGTCCTCCATTGGGCTGGGCCTTCTGAGATGGGTAGACCTCAGGGACACCCTGACTATTTACAGCAAAACTAAAGATAATGGCTCAATTGTTTTCATCATCTAAGAGCAGGACTCAAGTATTGCACTGTGTGAAGTTCACTGTCATCATCTCAGAAATCCCCCTCATCTCCATAGTAACTGTACAGAACACTCACTAGGGGCCAGGTCCCAGGCTGGGCCTCCACAGTCATGATCTCATTTTTCACAAAAGCTTTATTGAAATTTAATTCATATACCATATATTTAACCCATTTATCCATTTTAAATGTTTTTTTAGTGTATTCCTAGAATTGTGCAACCATTGCTCACATCACTTTAAGGATATATTCATCATTCTCCAAAAGACATCGTTAGCAGTCACCGCCCTTTCCCCCCTAAATCTACCTTCCCCCCGCCCCCGCACCCCAGGTAATCATTCAATGAGGGAAAACTAGTCTCTTCAACAAATGGTGCTGGAGCAACTGGATAACCATATGCCAAAGAATGAATTAGGACCCTTGTACACCACATACGAAATTAAAAGTACAATGCATAATTTCATTTAATATACAGTATGTAATTATTAACAAAAATTAACTAAAAATGGACCAAAGAATTAAAACCATAGCTGTGTGTGGTGGTGCACACCTGTGATCCTAGTGACTCAGGAGGCTGAGGCAAGAGGATTGCAAGTTTGAGACCAGCCTCAGCAACTTAGCAAGACCATAAGCAACTTAGTGAGACCCTGTCTCAAAACAAAAAAGGGCTGGGGGTGTAACTTGGTGATAAGGCACCCCAGTTCCACCACCACCACCACCACCACCAACAGCAACTACAACAGCAACAAAACTCCATATTTTTTTCTGAGATTTTTATGGTTTTAATTCTTCTCCTTCTCCTTTATTTGCTGCTGGGGATTTAACCCGGTGGCTCACTGGTTAGACTTTAACAGTGTTAGCATCAGATCTGGACTTTTCTTTCTTGGAAGTTTTTTGTTTGTTCATTCGTTTTTTGTGCTTTAGTCACTTCAATTTATATAACTGCCAAGATCTTTTATATTTTCTTAAGCCAGTTCTGATAATTTGTGTGTCTATAGAAAAATTCCCATTTCATCTAGGTTATCTAATTGACTAATATACAATTATTCATAGTATTATCTTGATATTTTTTATTTCTGTATAGTTTGTGGGACAATTCCCAATTTCATTTCTCATTTTAGTAGTTTGAATCTTTGGTTTTTCTGTTTACATACCAAAGGGTATGGTATGGTATAGGTTTTCAATTTTGTTCAATTTTTTTTTTTTTTTTTTTTTGGTACTGGGGATTGAACCCAGGGGCACTCGACCACTGAGCCACATCCCCAGCCCTATTTTGTATTTTCTTTAGAGACAGGGTCTCACTGAGTTGCTTAGGGCCTCGCTAAGTTGCTGAGGCTGGCTTTGAACTCACGATCCTCCTGACTCAGCCTCCCAAGCCGCTGGGATTACAGGCTGTGTCCTGCTCAATTTTGTTAATCTTTTCAAACAATCAGCTTCTGTTGATTCACTATTGTTTTCCTATATTGTATTTTATTTCCAATCTGATCACTATTATTTCTTTCTATTGGCTCTGGGTGTGGTTAGTTCTGTCTCTAGTTCCTTAGGGCATAAACTTAGGTTATTGATTTGATATCTTTCTTCTTTTTAAGGTAAGCACTTACAACTATAAATTTTTGTCTGATCACTACTTTCACTGCATCCCATGTTTTTAGTATGTTGTGTTTTCATTTTCATTAGTCTGCAAAAATTTAGAATCTCTCTTATGATTTTTCCTTGATCCATTTATTGTTTAAGAATTTGTTGTTAATTTCCACACATTTGTGAATTTTCTAGTTTTCTTTCTATTATCAATTTTTAATTCATTTCATTATGGTCAGAGAAGGTATTTATGTGATTTCTTTTAAAATTTCTTGATATGTGTTTTGTAGCTTACTGTTTGATTTATCATGGAGAATAATCCATGTGTACTTGAATAATCCAGGTGTACTTGAGGAGAATTCCTATCCTAATGTTGTCTGGGATTGCTACCTATATTTGTCAGGTCTAGCTTGTTTATGCTATTGTTCAAGTTCTCTGTTTCCTTAGTGATCTTAGCAAATGGTGAGGCATTGATATCTTCAATTATTGTTGTTTTTTCTCCCTCCAATTACTGTCAATTTTTGCTTCTAATATTTTGAAGCTCTTTTGGTGAGTGTGTATATGTTTATAAATATTATATCTTCTTGTTGGAATTATCCTTTTATCAATATGTAATGTCCTTCTTTGTAACTTGTAACAATTTTTGGTTGAAGTCTCTTTTCTGTCTGATACTACTATAATCACCCCAGTCTCTCTTGCTTACAATTTACATGGGATATATTTTTCACTTTTAATGTGTTTGTGCCTTTGGCTCTAAGC
Organism: Glaucomys volans; assembly: GCA_020662805.1. Classification (NCBI taxonomy): domain Eukaryota; kingdom Metazoa; phylum Chordata; class Mammalia; order Rodentia; family Sciuridae; genus Glaucomys; species Glaucomys volans. The sequence continues at coordinate 91,104 of JAJEJO010003180.1, read as the reverse complement.
TTTTTGCAGATAATTTATAGTGGAATCTTGCTTTTTTTTAAAACACATTTTTCTAATCTCTGCTTTTTATGTTGGAGAGTGTAATTCATTTACAATTAATATAATCCATTACTGCTAAAGAAAGATTTATTTGTCATTATGCTATTTGTTTCCTCTTTTTTGTGTGATTTCCAATGTTACACTTTATTTTCAAAATTGTTTGTCTATTCTGTTTCCTTTATAACTTTAGAATTGGCATATATATATATATATATATATATAAATATTATACTGCTGGGATTTTGACTAGAAGCAATTTGTTTTCTATATGCCCTTTTTCTTTCCTCAGTTCCGTAATTTACTGCCTTCTTTTGTTTTTAAGGGTTTGTTTTGTTTATTTGTTGTCATTTTTTTTTTCGTATTGTTCTATTTTGATTCCTTCCTCGTTTCCTTTTCTTTTATCTTTTTACTTTTTGGTACTGAGGATTGAACTCAGGGGTTCTTACCACTGAGCTATATCCTCAGTTCTTTTTACTTTTTATTTTGAAACAGGATCTCACTAAGTTGTTGAGGGTCTTGCCAAAATGCTGAGGCTGGCCTTGGACTTGTACCCCTCCTGTCTAAGCCTCCCAAGTTGCTGGGATTACAAGTGTGTGCCACTGTGCCTGGCTTTCTCATTTCCTTTTGTGAATATTTTAAAGGACATTTTCTTGGTGGTTACCCTAAAGATTAAAATTAATGTTCTAAATTTATAGCAATCTAGCTTGAATTGATACCAACTTAGCTTCAATAGCATATAAAAACTATGCTCCTGTACAGCTTTGTCTCCTCCCTCTTTAGGTAATTGTCACAAATTTTACCTTTTAAAATTTTGTGCCCCTTAGTATAGATGACCAATTATTGTCTTACTCATTTGTCTTTTAAAATATAGGAAAAAGATAATTACAAATCAAACATATAGTAATATGAGTACCTTGGAAATACTGCAGGTTTGGTTCCAGACCACCACAACAAAGCAAATATTGTAATAAAGTAAGTCTCACAAAAGTTTTGGTTTCCCAGTGCATATAAAAGTTATGTGTACACTCTACTATAGTCTATTAAGTATGCATAGCATTATGTTTCTAAAATATAGCTTAATTTAAGATACTTTGTTGTTAAAATACTAATAATTACCTGAGCTGTTGGAAAAATGGTGCCATTAGACTTGCTTGACACAAACTTTCAATTTGTTAAAAAAACCACAGTATAGGCAAAATATCATAAAGTGAGGTACAATAAAATAAGGTATGTCTGTGCTTAATTTTATATTTATGTGTGTAATTACCTTCACCAAAGCTTTTACCTTTATCTTTTCATGTGGCATTGACCTACTGCTTAGTGTCCTTTCATTTCATTCTGAAAGACCCTTATTAGTATTTCTTGTAGGGAGGGTTTGCTAGTGATGAGCTCAATTATTTGGGAATGTCTTAATTTCTATTTTTTGAAAAATTATTTTGCAACATATAAAATTCTTAGTTGACAGACTTTTGATTTTATCACTTTAAACATGTCATTCTATTGCCTACTGGTTTCCATGATTTCTGATAAAAAGTCAGGTGTAAGTCTTATTTAAGAGCCCTTGCACTGAGCACAGTGGCACACACCTATATTCCCAGTAATTGAGGTAATCAGTTACTCCTGTAATTACACTTATAATCCCAGGAGCTGAGGTAGGAGGCTTGCAAGTTTGAGGTCAGCCTCCACAACTTGGCAAGACCCTGTCTCAAGTTTTTTTTTTAAAAAAATTAAAGATCTAGGGATGTAGCTAAATGGTAGAGCACCCTTGGGTTCAATCCCTAACACCACCACCACCAAAAAAAAAAAATCCCTTTCATGTGACTAATCACTTCTTTCTTGCTGCTTTCAAGAGTCTTTCTTTGTCTTTTGATAATTTCATTTTAGTGTGAATTTCTTTGAGTAGTTCCTTGGGTGTGTGGATTCATGTTGTTCATCAGATTTGGGAGATATTTGGCTATTGTTTCTTCAATTATTTATTTTCTACTGTTTTTCCCCACTCTTCTGTACTTTCATAGTGCATATGCTGGATGGTGTCCCACAGGTCTTTTAGGCTCTGTTTATTTTTCTTCATTCCTTTTTCTTTCTGCTCCTCAGATTGGGTTATCTCAATCAACCTATCTTCAAGTCATTGATTCTTTATTCTGTCCATTCAAATCTGCTGTTGAACCCAGGTAGCAATTTTTTTTTCATTTAAATCTTTGGACTTTTCAACTCCATAATTTCTAATTAGTTACTTTTTATAACTTCATTCTCTTTAATAATTTTCTCTATTTATTGACATTTTTTTCTGGTTTCCTTATTTTTTTTTTTTTTTTGCTTCAAGTTTCCTTTGGCTTTTGGACTTTTTTTTTTTTTTTTTAGTTGGACGTATTTAAGACAGGTGATTTAAACTTTTGTCTAGAAATTCTAATATTTGGGATTCCTCAAGGATAGTTACTATTAATTAATTAATATTTTACTACAAGTGGGTCACAAAAAAACTTTTTTTTCTGCATACTTGTAAATTTTTTTGGTCAATAATAGCACATTTGGAGTATTATAATGTGGTAACACCAGGTATCTGATTCTCCCTATTCTCCCTAGAGTTAGCTTTTCTTGTTTGTTATGAGCTATTATTATATATTTGTGAAGTGACTTTTCCAAACTATTTTTGCAAGAATTGTATTTCTTGTCATATGTGTGCTATACCTGAAGTGATATTCCTGGAATCTATGATAATTCTATGTTTAGTTTTTTAGGAACTGAAAAGACTATTTTCCACAGTGACTGCACTGTTTTACATTCCTGTGGCAATGTACAAGTTTCTCATTTTTCTATATCCTTGTCAATGCTTGTGGTTTTGAAATTTATTTCCCTGATGATTAGTGATGTTAAGTGTTTTGTGTGCTTGTTGGTTACTTGTAAGTCTTTGAAGAAATGTCTACTCAAGTCCTTTTCCTATTTTTACTTTGATTGTTTGGCTTTAGCTTTTTTGCTATTGAGTTTAAGGATATATATTTTTATATATTTAGCAGATATACATTATATATATTACATTTTATATATATGGATATATACACTGGAACTGGACATCAATTTTTAATCAGCTCTATGATTTGCAAATATTTTCCCCATTACATGAATTATCTTTTTACTCTGTTGATAGTATCCTTTGATGCACTAAAGTTTTTTTCCTTATTTTTTTATTGGTTCTTTTTAATTATACATGACATTACAACCCATTTTGATATAATTATACAGCAGGGAATTTTTTTTCACAATGTAAATTCACACGATTCATATAATCTTACTTATACATAGGGTAATACAGTCTGTCTCAGTCTACTATTTTTCCTTCCCCTCCTCCTCCCATCTCATTTCCATCCATACTTCCTCCATTCTTCTCTAATCTTCCCCCATAACCCCCCCCCATTATGTATCAGCATCCACTGATCAGAGAAAACATTCGGCCTTTGGTTTTTTGGGCTTGGCTTATTTCACTTAGCATGATATTCTCCAACTCCACCCATTTACCAGCAAATGCCATAGTTTTATTCTTCTTTATGACTGAGTAATATTCAATTGTGTATATATACCACAGTTTCTTTATCCATTCTTCAATTGAAGGGCATCTAGGTTGGTTCCACAATCTAGTTATTGTGAATTGAGCAGCTATGAACATAGATGTGGCTGCATCCCTATACTTTGCTGATTTTAAGACCTTTGGCTACAAACCGAGGAGTGGGATAGCTGGGTCAAATGGTGGTTCCATTCCAAGTTTTTTGAGGAATCTCCATACTGCTTTCCAGAGTGGCTGCAGCAATTTGCAACTCCCCCAGCAATGAATGAGTGTACCTTTTTCCCCATATCCATGCCAACATTTATTATTGCTTGTTTTCCTGATAATAGCCATTCTAATTGGAGTTAGATGAAATCTTAGGGTGGTTTTAATTAATGCACTAAAGTTTTAAATTTTGCTGAAATCCAATTCATTTTTTTCTTTTCTTGCTTATACTTTTGGTGTCATAGTCAAGATCATTGCCAAGTCTAGTGTCATGAAGCTTTCCACAGTTTTCTTCTACGAAAGTTTAGCTCTTATGTTTAGGTCTTATGTTTAGCTCTTATGTTTAGGTCTTTGGGGTTATACTTGTTTAAGTATAGCTCATTCACTGAACATCTATTGAGTACCATTAGATGATGGATCCTGAGTCAGGCACTGAGGAGTACAATGATAAGCACAACTGTATAGGTCAGAGAAGTTATTGATGAAGTACATGAGATTAAGAGCAATGAGGTAAACCCACGATCATACATTAATATTTGAGAATCATGACTCCACTCTAGATTTTTTTACCCCAAATCTATTTTCCTACGTTATGTCCTTCCCTTGTTTGCACACCTCCTCCAACTCCTGAATACCCAGGGACCAAGACTATATTCCTCAATAAGGCACTCTGGGCTCTTTTACTGGGTTAGTCCACATTTCCAGCCTCATCTTTCCGGAACCATCTTTCTGTATCCCTTACTTGAGCCAATGGCCAGGTCTCAGTCCAGTGCCTCTCCCTTCTTCTTTATCTCAAATCTACTCATACTCAAAGGCCATGATAAAAATCCACTTTTTGGGCTGAGATTGTGGCTCAGTGGTGGAGTGCTTGCCTAGTGTGCATGAGACACTGGCTTCGATCCTCAGCACCACATACAAATGCCTTCCTCACTAGTTTGTTGTGAGACCTAGAAACAATAATCTAAAGCTGCTGTCTCTGTGCAGGACCCACAGAAAGTACTCAGTGATGTTGATCTTTGGTCTTCTCCCCTCCTCTGGACCCTGACTTCCATGCCCTAAGTTGAGTCTCCTCTCCCCAACTAGGTCACAGGTGTATTCCCCTCCAACAGTTGAGCTTATTCTCTCACTATCATGGCAGTGCAGTGCAAGGAAAACCACTCTATGCTCATCCTTTCCAAACCCACCCTGAGATTGTTATTCTCTTTCCACAGGGAAAGAAATAGGAAAGTGACTTACCTGAATTCACATCATGAGCTAGGTCTGCCACATGTGTGTCTGGTGGTTTACTTCATTAACAGCACTACATAAATTGTAATTATCTTGCTTACTCTTTCTCTATTCTTTCACTGAGTGTAGATTCTACAAGGATAGGAATTTTGTCTTGTTCATCTCTTTATTTCCTATGTCTAGCTTATAGATTTTTTCGTGTTTATTGGATGAATGGATGCTTACCAATTTGCTTCAAAGGAAAAAGCAGTGATAAAATTAGTTAATTCAGTATGTTCCCTGAAGACAGGCCTTTTTAAGAGCATTCAGACCCCTCCATCTATAAGCAACTTTCAGCATCCTAGTGGTTCCGATTAGGAAGAGCCCTAAAGACATTTTAGTCCAAGTCTTTCAATTTACAAAGAGGAAACTGAAGCTGGGAGGTCGGGAGGGACACATGGCAGGGCTGTGACAAAGCTTGATTGGTTGGAATCCTGGCTCCTGCTACCCAACAGTAGGAGATTATTGTGGAACTCAGTTCCCTAATATCATTTCGGATGGTATGACTGTGGAATTGCAAAAGCCAGATGGCAGCACTGTCAGAAAGAGTTGATGACATTACCTTATCATGCAGTAACAACAGATATTTAATCTACATGCCTATTTACCACTTTTGTTGATATTCATTTCTTCTTGTCTCTAAAGTCCTCTCTCTGAATTTAGTTTTCTCTTGCCTGAAATACCCATTGATATAGGTTTGATGATGATGAAATCTTCAGCTTTTGTTTGTCGGAAATTTACTTTATTCACTTCTTTTAAAGAATGTGTAAATCTTTCATTTGGCAATTATTATTTTCTATTACTACTTTGAAAATATTGTATTGTCTTCTATTTCTAATCATTTCTATCAAAAAACCTACTGTCAGTATATAAAATATGTTCATGAGGGGAATTCGTCTTTCTAAAAAACTGGCTCATTTAAGGGTTTTTATTGTTCTTTGTTTTTTTAACAACCTTATTGTGATATATACCTATTTGTTCTTGTTAGCGTTTAAGGGTTACTTGAATATATGGATTCATGTCTTTAGGTAGAATTTGAAAAATTCTTAATCATTTGCTCCTCAAATATTAAATCTTCTCCCATTTTTTTCTACTAGTAGTGATTGAGCTTTGTGTTAGAGCTTCTTTCTCCATTGTACATAGTTCTTTTTTTTTTTTTTTAGTTTGGTATATGACCTTTTTTGAACTTATCCACCAGAGTGGAAATAATGTTTGTACAAAACCAAATGTTTGTTACTATAACTTCTGCATCACAATTAAAATCCAAACAGTTTTTTAAAAACAGTCAACTCAATCAAAACCCACTACTTCAGAATCAATAGCTTCTTTGAAGCCACAGTAACACTTAAATATGTTTAAAACTCCAATGCAGAAATTTGGTTGGTTGGAGAGCAAATTAAACTTCCAACTTGCTCAAATAGAATTACAAAAACGCAAAATCGTGTTTTTTTCACAGAGATACAGTCCACTGGAATCACCAACGCTGGACAGCTGTTGAGAGTATTAGAGTCCTGAGATGATAAGGAATCCAGGCATCCGTTAGACGGTCTTCTGTTGTCCCTTCTTCCCTGTCGGAGATTTGTGGATGTGTGGGATGACACCACCACCAGCGATTGTAGCCTTGATGGGAGAGTCCAATTCTTCATCTCCACGAATAGCAAGTTGCAAGTGACAAGGGGTAATGCGCTTTACCTTTCAGTCTTTTGATGCATTTCCTGCCAGTTCCAGCACCTCTTCGGCGAGGTACTCCGGGACGGCTGTGCTATACACAGTGGCAATCGCCCACACGTCCTTGGCTGGTTGGCCTAGATTTCAGCTGTCCATGAATACGACCCACAGGGAACTGTGAGCCGGCTCTCTTCGAGCGGGAAACCGCCTTTGTCTTGGCCTCTCCGGAGTCCTTCCCAGCCTTACCACCAGCCATCTCGAATTGTGCTGAAGCTCAGACAAGCAAGGCAGAGAAAAGGCTAGTCACACACTCAGCGAGATCCCACCACCTACTCCTTCCTCGCACCGCGATTCAAACTGCCTTGTACATAGTTCTTCTACTCTCTTCTGTATTTGTTATGCTTTTGTTGTATTATGTCTAATTCTGGATATTTTATTATGATGTATGTTGCAGATCACTTACTTTTTTCTTTAGATATCTAATTTGCGGTGAGCCCATCCATTCAATTTTAGTTTCAATTATGGTATTTTGCAATTTTAGAATTGTTATTTCAATCTTTATCCAAATTCTTTATCCGAATTTCTTTATTGAAATTCTTCATATCTCTAAGTGATTTTAAAATATTTAATATTAAATATACTTTTTGAAAATTTCTCAATCATAGGCACTTTTTTCAATGTGGTTTTCAAGTTTCCTAATTTCTTAGTACTATCTATTCTGCTGCTAATTTCATGGATTGTATTCTCTATTTTGACTATTGCATTTTTCATCTTTAATATTTCTGCTTGAATCTTTTTTGTTTTCTCATTTGTGTGATACATTGCCAATGTCTTAACTCATCATTGTAATTTTTTTGCTTGGTACTGCAGATTTCACCCAGGGACACTTAACCACTGAGTCAAATCCCTAGTCTTTTTGTTGTTGTTGTTTGTTTGTTTTTTGAGACAGGGTGTCTCTAAGTTGTTTAGGGCCTTGGTAAGTTGCTGGGGCTGGTGTTGAACTTGAGATCCTCCTGTCTCAGTCTCCTGAGCCATTGGGATTACAGACATGTACCACCATATTTGCGTACGTGTGTGTGTGTGTGTGTGTGTGTGTGTGTGTGTGTTAGATTTATTAGACTAGGAAGGTTTTAGTAGGTAGGTTAGGAAGGAATTTTTTTGGGGGAGGGTGACTTTTTAAATTTGTTCTTTTTAGATATACATGACAGTAGAGAGTATTTTGGCATATCATACATACATGGAGTATAACTTCTCATTCTTGTGGTTGTAGATGATATGGAGTTACGCTGGTCATATATTCATATATGAACAGGAAAGTTACGTCCATGTAAATATATTTTTAAAGTTAAACTTGATTCTTGATCTTCCTGATTCAATATTTCTGTTACTATGGAAATCTGTAATCCTATATGTTGTTTTTCCTTAAAATTGGTTGTGCTCCTCAAAAGTTTTGTTATCTTAGCCTACTAATTCATTTACCCCAAAAGACATTGGCTCACTGGGATCTGTCAATTCATATGAGGAAACGTCAGATCCAAACAGTGTAAGTTCCAATTAGCTCAGGATGTGGACAGCAGAGGAACTCCAGGTTGGAGAAAGTCATACTCAATCACCTCCTCCCTGAAAAAATAACTTTTCAGGAGGTCAAATTATCACCCCTTTCCTTACAGGGAGAACCTGCATTAGGATCAGACTGTAATTAGATGGTAATTACCTATTTCTAGGCTTCTGGGGGGGACATATGCACAGACAGAGGTCCATACTGTTGTCCACACTTTCTCAGTTTCTCAGAAGTGCTTCTGTTTTAACATCATTTTGCTTGTGAGATCACCTGGAACTGAGCTCCAAATTGCTGCTGCTCTAGGGAGCAAGAATAGTTTGTCCTAAGACAATGCTTTGAGAGATATCAAAGCAGAACTCCAATTATTCTCTTTTTGCTTTGTCCTCCTACAATCTTTCAAGGCCACTTTCTATCCAAAATCAATACTACCACCCTGTAGTCTATCAGCTCCAGATGGGCCCCGGCACCTCAGGAACTGCTTACAGTTTTCTCAGCATCCCAGTGTTTCCCCTGAGGTCGCAGGAGGAATCAGCAATTGTGCCAGTTCAATAACTGAGACAGAACAACTTTATTTATTTTCAATATGAAGTTCCCCTTATATTTATGAATACACAAGCAAGTCCCATTAAAACATAGTTGAATTTTGTTTTTCTTCAACTTAATAAAAGAAAAAGAAACTGAAATGAAACTGAAGAAACTTATGAACTTAAGATAAATGTATCTTAAGCTTAAGAGCTTTAACTCCTAAAAGAAGCATAAGAATTAAGAAATAAAAAGATTATGAAAAACTTTAAGAGATCAGAGTCATTATTTTTAAATTTCTCATTTTAATTTTAGAGGATATTAACTTTATACACTTGTTCTCACTTCCCTTTTATCTTCAGAGATGTTGTTTACATTATTAATTTTACGTTGCCAAAGTTTAGAACTTTAGGGGCTGGGGTTGTGGCTCAGTGGTAAAGCACTTACCTCACATGCTTGGGGCACTGGGTTCAATCGTCAGCACCACATAAATTAACTAAATAAAGTTGTCATGTCTATCTACAAGGAAAAATTTTTTTAAAGTTTAGAACTTTAGTTTCTATTCTGTAGAGATAAACCCCAAAGTTCTTTAGTCTGGATTCCATGTTTAAGTGGATTGTTTAATGTTTTATCATTGTCCTTTTTTTTCCTCTCTCTTTTTTTTTTTTTTTTTTTATTCCAAGGATTGCCCCCAGGGGTGCTCTACCACCGAGCTGCACCCCCAGCTCTTTTTACTTTTTATTTTGAGACAGGGTCTTGCTAAGTTCCCCAGGCTGGCCTCAAACTTGTGATTTTCTTGCCTCAGCTCTCAAATAGCTAGGATTACAGGCTATGCAGTAGAGTTTATAACCACCCCCCCAATGCTGGGGGTTGAACCCATGGCCTCATGCCTGCTATATCTCCAACACTTCAGTTGCTTTTTAAAAATAATTTATTTTGATTCATTGTACACAAATGGAGTACAACTGTTGTTTCTCTGGTTGTACACAAAGTAGAGTCACACCATTTGTGTAATCATGCATGTACATAGGGTAGTGATGTTTGTCTCATTCTGTTATTTTTCCTCCCCCCTACCCCATCCCCATCCCTCTTTTTCCTCTAAGCAATCCATCCTTCCTCCATTCTTGCCTCTCTCTCATCCCCCTTTATGTGTCATCATCCACCTATCAGGGAGATTATTTGGCATTTGGTTTTTTGGGATTGGCTTATCTCAGCATGATATTCTCGAATTGCATCCATTTACCTGCAAATGCCACAATTTTATTCTTCTTTATGGCTGAGTAATACCACAGTTTCTTTATCCATTCATCTATTGAAGGGCATCTAGATTGGTTCCACAATCTAGCTATTGTGGATTGACCAGCTATGAACATTGATGTGGCTGCATCACTGTGGTATGCTGATTTTAAGTCCTTTAGGTATAGGCCAAGGAGTGGGATAGCTGGGTCAAATGGTGGTTCCATTCTGAGTTTTCGAAGGAATCTCCATACTGCTTTCCAGAGTGGCTGCACCAATTTGCAATCCCACCAGCAATGTATGAGTGTACCTTTTTCCCCACATCTTCGCCAATACCTGTTGTTGCTTGTGTTCTTGATAATAGACATTCTAATTGGGGTGAGATGAAATCTTGGGGTAGTTTTGATTTGCATTTCTCTTCTTACTAGAGATGTTGAACATTTTTTCATATATCTATTGATTGCTTGTAGATCCTCTTCTGTGAAGTATCTGCTCATTTCCTTAGCCCATCTATTGATTGGGTTATTTGTATTCTTGATGTAGAGTTTTTTGAGTTCTTTATATATTCTGGAGATTAAAGCTCTATCTGAAGTGTGTGTGGCAAAGATTTTCTCCCACCTTGTAGGCTCTCTCTTCACATTGCTGATTGTTTCTTTTGCTGAGAAAAAGCTTTTTAGTTTGAATCTATCCCATCCATTGATTCCTGCTTTTATTTCCTGTGCTTTGGGAGTCATGTTAAAGAAATCTGGTCCTAGGCCAATATGATGAAGATTTGGACCTACATTTTCTTCTATTTACAGGATCTCTGGTCTAATTCCTAGATCCTTGATCCATTTTGAGTTGAGTTTTGTACAGGGTGAGAGATAGGGGTTTAGTTTCATTTTATTGCATATGGATTTCCAGTTTTCCATTTGTTGAAGAGGCTACCTTTTCTCCATTCTCCATTATATGTTTTTGGCTCCTTTGTCAAGTATGAGAGAATGGTATTTGTGTGGGTTTATCTCTGTGTCCTCTATTCTGTACCATTGATCTACCTGTCTATTTTGGTGCCAATACCATGCTGTTTTTGTTTCTATTGCTCTGTAGTATAATTGAAGGTCTGGTATTGTGATACCCCCTGCTTCGCTCTTCTTGCTAAGACTTTAGTTGGTTTTTAACATTTTAGTTGGTGCTCTACTGCCTGGGCTCCTTCATGTCTGAGAACATTTTTTAAAAATAGTTTTTTAGTTGTAGATGGACACAATACCTTTGTTTTATTTATTTATTTTTATGTGGTGCTGAGGATTGAACGAAGTGCCTCACATGTGCTAGGTGATCTACCACTGAGCCACAACCCCAGTCCCACGTCTGAGAACATTTGCCTATTGTATTTAGTCTTGAATGACTTTAGAGACTTTGTCCCATCATGTTGTGATATTGAATGATGCTGAGAAGAATTTTTCTTCTCAAGTGCTTGAAATATTTTTTCTTTATCCTTGGAGTCTGATAACTTAACCAAGGTATATGTAGGTATTGATCTTCCTGCAGCAATTTTTCTTGAAATATGCTGTACCCTTCGATGCTGCACAGTTCTTTATTCCATGGAACTTTCCTACTATTTATCTTTAAAAGTTCTTTCTATTGCATTCACTGGGATCGCTACCTCAAGGACATCAAATAGTCTCAATGATAAACGTTGCTGTTTGGTACTTATTATCTTCCCTCCGTTTAGGTATTGGGAGGGGGCATGGTTTTCTCTCTCTCTTTTAACCTAGAAGACATCAGTAAACTCATTCAAGAAACATCTTTATTAAATGAACAGAGTTGAAAACCAATCAATCAACATCTACTGATGACTGATGTCTATGATGCAACTTAGTCATAAGATTTAGCCCTTGTTCTGTGTCAGGCTTTGTACTGAGCCCCAAGGACTGAGATGAATCATACTTGGTCTCCATTTCCAGGACTGTAGGAATGACAAGAGGACACAGGCATAGTCAGAAGATAAAGCAAATCTGAGAGAAGCAAGAAGTCCAAGAGGAAAATAAGGCCAATAATCAAAGAAGGAAGTTGATACAGATGTGTAGCAGGGATACAAGACCACCAGTGGAAAATAAAAGGAGACATTAGTATCCACTGAGATCAGGTTGAAGATGTGCAAGGTGGTTTGGGGAGGGGGTTGAGATGGTGGCTGTGAATGAGGTGATGTGCTGGCTGTGTGACCATGGGGTAGCTAGGCCACTTTATAGGTACTTAGACTAAATTGTAGGTTTGGGTCTCCTTCCACATCCCTGTTGGACTGCATTTCCTCTTCCTGAGCTTCCCCGCTACCCCGGGAGGCTTGTCCTTGTAATAGGTCCTGATTTTGTCCCCAAGTCCATCAATTCCAGCAGTCCTAAAGGTTCTTCTCTTACATCTCCTTACAGGAGAATGTTTGCAGTGCTTGCAGGAGGAGAATGGAGCACACAAAATAATTTTCTTTGCACCCTACCTTCTAAAGATGATATCAGATAGAAGGTTCTAGGTAAAGGAGAGGCTGGAGTCAGGAGAGAAAAGACAGGGGGCTGGGGTTGTGGATCAGTGGTAGAGCACTTGCCTAGCATGTGTGAGGCACTGGGTTCGATCCTCAGCACCACATAAAAGTAAATTAATAAAATAAAGGTATTGTGTCCATCTACAACTAAAAAATATTTTTTTAAAAAGAGAAAAGACAAAGGCACTGGGGAGTCCTAGAATCACACTAACCTTCCACCCTGTGTTCCATGGTTATCTTGGTCTCTGTACTCCTGCCCTCCTACAGGGTAGCACTCAGCCTAACCTGTCCTCTCTCTCCAGGGATAAAAGAGCTGAGCTGTTGGGAAGAAATGAGCACAGACTTGTTCTGGACCCTGGAGGAAGGTGCAGACGCAGAAGAGGGCTTTGCTGTGTATTAGCAAAAACACTTGATTGCAAGGGAGGTAAGCGTAGCTCCAACTAGCTGTACCTGTCAGGGTCTCACCTGCAAATAACAGAAAATACTCGGGTTGGCTTAATCAGCAAATAATTTTCCTAAAGGATATCAGTGGCTTACAAAATCTCTGTGGGACCGAAGAATCTAGGCCATGTGCCTGGTTCTACTTGCTAGGGTGACTGGGAAGCAAGGGAAGGCTTTAGTGGGTAGCTCCTCAAACATAGGAAGGTTCTGGGCAGCCAAAGTAACCATGTCCAGCACACCAGCTGGAGTAGGAATTTACTTGTTCACTTACCTGGGAATTCTGAGGAAATGGGTTGACTTCTGAAATAGCTGATCTGAGTCCTAAAAATATGGCGTACTCTAGGCTCTGTACCTACTATGCCTGAAGGTAAGTCAGCCTTGGCTCCTTTCACCTGAGTTGGCCAGTAACAAATCTTGACTCACAGTGCTGATACTGTCCTTGCAGCTCATCATCCTAGCTGATGTCTCTCCTCAATGTTGTCTCTCCCATCATCTAGATCATTCTTGACAAGTCCCTGGGCTCACTTGTAGGAGATTGACTGTGTTCAGGATGTGGAGATGTTCTCATCAGACTAAGTCCCCTGCCCACCTGTGTGGTCAGCAGCCTCGCTGGAGTCACATGAGCGCTGCAGGGATTTTCCTAAAAGGAAGAGATCCTGGGCACACAGAAAAGCAACCCAGGTCCACTCCAGCACTGCAGAGAAGGTAGGAAGGTGGAGATGAGGCTCGCCACCATAACTGATCCAGCCTTATGAGGAACTGGCTTGCCAGGAATGAACAGCTATGACCTTCACTTAGGTTTGCCTCTGAGCACCATCTTGGAGGGCGTAAATCACTTCCTGGTAGATGGGCTGGAAAATGGACTTATTTGCTCAAGTTCCACCAGTGATTAGGTATAAAGTCATAAAACTATAGATCATGTATTTTTACTGTGAGACTTAAAATTTAAACAATTTGGAGCCATTGAAAAGCTTAGATTCTTAAGGTTTTAGTATTTTAGACTCTATGAATCTAAAATCTCTAAACTCATGGAATTTTAGAGTTTGTTTCCTTTCCCTTGTGATCATTTTGTCTAAATTGTAAAACTTCACTTTTTAAACCATAGCCCTCAAACCTGAGAATTTTAATATCTTATACTCTGAGAATCGTTTAAGATAATAGAATATTTGAATTCTTGAACCTTACTCTCAAAATCTTGCCTTGGGAATCATGAACACTTAGAATAAGAGATGCTAGGGCTCTGACTGCTGGTCCCTTAACCCTAGGGCCTCCTCAGGGACTTAAAGTCAGGAAAGACATTTATTTGGCACTTACGAATTTATAAGGAGGCACAAGGGTGGGTGGTAAATTTACAATCTCAGGGATGAGTTTCTGCTCTGGTATCCTATCCCGAACCTGAACATCCCCTTGTCTAGTTGCCTCATATTCTTCCCCACAACCTAGAACATGCATAGGCAACACCCCAAGCCCATGCCACCCCATCCCCTCAGGGATATTTCTCCGCTTTGGGGAACTGGTATGCCCATGCCTTTCTTGCTGACCTCTCAACATGGTTACTGTCCGGAAGAGTCAATAGGAGACCAGCCCCTTCCCAGACCTTTCCCCAGGGGTCTTCTGAGACAGTAAGTCCATTTCTGAATATTGGTCCACTGGCAATTGAAATGGAGGGGACTCCAGACACAGGTGGTCTGTAAGAGAGAAAGGCCAGTGAAGTCTCACTGGAGACTTACAACACAGGAGCAACTGCTGGCTTGGCCCAGGCCCTCATAGTCAGTATCACCCTAACTCTTGCTTCATGTTGCTCAGGTCTGATGGCCTCCTCTCCCTGAGGAACATTGATTAAGCAGTTCAGGGATAGGAGGATTACTCGAACTATAGATTATCCAGAACAATCTACTGAAAAGAAAAGGTAACATAAAATATTATCTAGTCCTCACATTTTTCTGGTGGTCATATTTTGTTTTAAGTTTCTGTCTTCATAATTATATCTCAACATTTATATATAATACATATGTGTCTATTTATATTTGATATATAAGGAGGATCTGAGATAGCTTTAGGAACTGAAGACAAGGTAAAATAGGACAAAACATAACAAAAATAATTTAGAGGGAGGGAGAAGAAAATAGATATTTTTAGGCACTTGACAAAGAAAGGTGCAAAAGATGAGAAAGAGGTTCTGAGTTCCTGTCAGCCAGGCAGAAAAGAATTTGGCTGGATAGGAAGCATTTCATTACTTGGCAAAAGAAAAGACAATAGTTTACTTTTAGATAAAACTCTTCTCTTCCACTGCATTTAAGGAGAAAGTTGTAGAGCAATGCTAAGCAATGGACATTATGTTCAACACAATATTGCTAAAAGTGTTTACTGAGTTGCTGTGCACTTATTTGTGTTAGAATTGTAAATTCTTGGGCCCACCTAAGACCTAGTGGATGGAAAAATGAGAATGGAGCCCAGAAACCTTAGGAGGATTTCCACACACGCTGGAGTTCTGGAAGCACTGGTGCAGAGGACTGACTGGAGAATGAAGAAGCAGCCGCTTCATGTTTCCTGTTGTTATGGAAAATCAGGCTCAGCAAGTGACCAACCCTCACTCAGAGGGTTGGAGAACTCAGGTTTATTTATTTGTGTGTGTGTGTGTGTGTGTGTGTGTGTGTGTGGCTCAGATGAGCTAGTGCTCTGAAGTCCTGGGCCCTGAGTCGAGGTTACATGTGGCTTTTACAGGAAATTTGACATCATTTCTTAACCATTACAACATTGGTAGGTTTGAATTCTTGGCCTACATGACAAAGACCCTGCACAGGGAATTTACAATAAGTAGTTCATAGATGTAGAACAAAGACTATAAAACATCTGCGAGTGTTACCGTGAAGTGGCCACAGGCAGCAGTAACTCAAGATAACTTGAATGTTCCTCCCTAAGAGCTATTGTTCTAAGCACTAAGCCTTCAAGATTGTAGTTTAGACAGCAGTTATTGGCCTAGCAATTAGTGGTGGAGCTACATTTCCGCAGAGTTCAGAAAGTTACAAAGTATAGGAAAATTAATCCTTTCTCCAGGCATTGGTTCTTCATCATAATGTTCTTATAATTTCATTTTATAATCAGGCCTGGTATCTCTGTCACACTCTCACCATGAATCACCCTCCAGGTCCGTGAGCCTTTTGAGGAAAATGGACCCTTGACTTTGTTTTCACTTATGGAGGATGAATCTGCCATCCGTTTTTCCTAAAAGGTTAAGGTAGGGATACTTAATGAACAGAGACAGCTTAATGGAAATGGAATGATCTCAGCCAGGAGAACTGGGCTGTAGCTCCAGTTTTTTGGTTTTTTTTTTTCCCATTTACTCTGAGTCCTTAGGAAATGCATGTTCTTGCTCTTTGGACCTGACTCTGTCTATCTATGCAATGTGGGATCGATCTAACGAGATGACTGTTGAGAGAGAGAGGGGGAACCACTGCTGAGGGGCACTGTGTGTCAAGGGCTGAACCATTCATTAAGGCCCTATGAAAGGTGTGGGGACACAGACGTGAAAACGACAGGCCCAGTGCCTATTTCTCCTGACTTCCCTCCTCCAATGAAAGGTGAGTACAAGTCGCAACAGGGTAATTACAATTCAGAGCCATAGGGCTATGGTTGGGAACCTCTTTGTTAGCTAGAAATTGATTTTCTTTTACTAGCATAACAACTAGAAAAAACTTTTAAATGCTTTTCACGACAGTAACAAATAATGAAATTTATACTACCAAAAGTCACTACTATGTTTGTTGAAAAATTAAAAACTTAAATGATAGACATCAAGGTTAGAATAAATGGGGAGATACATAAAACAAATGGGAGGAGTAGCATAATGCAATTCCCCCCAAATTTATTGCTACATTTATATATTTTTTTGGTAGTGGGGATTGAACCCAGGGGTGTTTAACCACTGAGCCACATCCCCAACCCCTTTTTATATTTTATTTAAAGACAGGGTCTCACTAAATTGCTTACGGCCTCACTAAATTGCTCTGTCTGGCTTTGAACTCATGATTCTCCCGCCTCAGCCCCCTGAGCTGCTGAGATTATGGGTATGTGCCACCACACCCGGCATATTGCTATATTTTTGAGGGAGTTTACAAACTTAGTCCGAAATGTAAGTAGAAGAATGAAGACAAGCACTTAGCTAAATCAACTTTGAAAACTATGAAAGGATTTAAGGGACTTCCTATATCCAATTATAAGAAAGGTATACACTCAAAAACTATAATAATAAAACAATATGTTTCTGGCATTGTTGAGAATCAGAACTTATGACTGCAGGCGTTCTTGCATACAAGACACTTTGTGGTCCTTGGTGGGAATTGCCTGCAAACAGGATTTTCTACCAAGAGGTCAGAAACAGAGAGAACATTGCTTGCAAGCAAGAATGTTTCTCTGGCCCTGAGAAAGGACAGAACTCGAAATGTTTGAGTCTAGGTTAGATTAAGAAACAGTTCAAGGAGTGGTTATCTGGCTGTTGTGCATTGGCCTTAGCCTTTGCTGTTGGCAATTTGCCTGCTTTGCCTGGGAATTCATTGCTGTTGGCTTTTTGCCTTCTTTGTCTGTAGGGGTATGAAAGGCTAAACTCATATGTAACAGGGGAGAATAAAATCATCATTGCATGCTGACCTGTGATGGAGATCTCCTCCCTTTCTTTATTTCCCTACATGGCATAATGACAGGCAAATTGATAATAGAGCAAAATAAATAGCTCAGAAGTAGGTAAGATATATAGGAATTTTATATTGATAAAGAAGGCTTTATACAATAATGAGGAAGAACAGATTTTTTAAAATGATGGATTTGAGAAAAAAATGACTTTCAATAGGAAAAAAAAAAAAGAAAGAAAGAAAAAGGAAGTCCTTCCTTACACCCTAAACAGAGAGAAACTCTAGACAGATTTAGGATATAAATGGGAATGACAAAACTAGGACACTAATGAAAGAAAATGTTGGAGAATACCTTTGTGATATATGTGGAAAGAAAGGTTAAAATCTCACAGATCATAATGTAAAAAGTGTGATGGTTTTGACCATATCAAAGTAAGGATTTTTGCTCAATGAAGGAAACTAGGAAAAAATATTTACAATATTTAAAGTTGACAAGGAACAAACATGGAAGTCCTGCAAAGCAATAAAATCAGTCAGGAAATTCAAAGAAAATGAGCCAAATTTTTCAATCAGCAATTCATACAAGGTGACATGCAAATGCTGACAAGTATAATAAAAATTTGCATATTCATTAGTAATTAGAGAAATGCAAATTAAATAAATGTTTGTTTGTTTTTGTACCAGGGATTGAACCCAGGAGCACTTAACCATTGTGTCACATCCCCAGCCCTTTTTAGTTTTTATTTTGAGACAGTGTCTGGCTAAGTTGTTCAGAGCCTTGCTAAGTTGATGAGTCTGGCTTTGAACTTGCGATCTTCCTGCCTCAGCTTCCTGAGCCACTGAGATTATAAGCATGCATCACCATGCCCAGCTCAGAATGAGGTAGCTTTTTATCCTGATAAGAAAAAAATTAGAAAGTTGACATAGCAAATTTTGGTGAGGATGTGAAAATGGTACAACCATTCTGGGAAGCAATCTAAAGCGCCATTTCTTTATTTGCAGTAATTATGTTCTGTGAAGTTACTGCAAACAGAATTAGTGAACAGTTAAAAATAGCTCTAGGGGAAATACAAGGTTAGTTTCCTATGAACCTATAGTTTCAACATTTTTGTCAATTGAATAATACTTACATGTATTTCTGTTTAAAGACATCTTCTTTAACAAATATCACTGATTCCTTGAGATTGAACTCAAAGTCAATAGCACTAAAACTCATGCCTGAACAAAACCCACCTGACACACACATTTTCTCCTTAAGGCACATCACAGCCTTCTTACACTTGGCAACACTAGACCACACTTCGGCAGTATGCCTGGGGAATGTTTTAAACATGAAATCACCATGTGATTTCATGCAAAACTGTGACTCCAGAGAGACCACCGAAAAGACTGATGCACCATGGCAGAAGGCCATATTTGTTTGACTTCTGCTGAAAAACTGCTCCTAGGGGACTCAGTTTGGCTGCTCTGTGCACATTAGAGGATGGCCCTGAAAGCTTCCTGCATATTGGTATTGGGTAAAGGAGTAGGCGAATTTGCAAATGTGGATGTTACAAATAATGAAGATTTAGCTCAAGGTTATGCACACCCAATGACTAGTCTATTTCACTCCGTGGCTTATATTCCAGGGCAAATCCTCCATGGGTCCATAAAGGGATATCCACAACGTCATTCATCAAGACCTACTAGTGGTAAAGAGTTAGAGGCAATTTGGGTGTCCTTCACTAGAAGAAAGTAAATTGTGATGAAATCATCCAGTGGATTATGCATCAGTTGGAGCCAATAAAACTAGATGTATAAAAGCAACATAGATCTGAAAAATAGAATTGGGTAAAAAAAAGAATCAGAAATAACTGGAGTTATGACACATCTTTTTATGTAAATTAAAAGTACACAGACAGGTATGAACAGCACTGCATATTTACAAAGATCCACTCTTATCTATGGACCTGTATCCCGCCCATTCGACTGGTTTGGTGGGAAAGAGGATTGAAAGAGGAGAAGTAAACAAGCCAGGGGCTGCGGAAGCTTAAGAGTGCATTGTGCCCTGAGCACTGCTCCTAAGGCCTGAAACAAAAGCCACGATGGGGGACATAAGTGCTCTGGGGCACCCAAGAATGGTACCTATCTTACATTTCAGGGTGAAGTGCCAGAGCAGGCTCACTGGAGATGTTTCAGGAGAAGCCTGACTTGACTTAAGGAGAAAGAGGGCTTCCAGAACAGGAGAGTTTGTTATTGGTGGACTTGGTGTGTTTGAAAAGCTGGAAGGAGGTCAGAATGGTCATGTGAGAAGCCATGGGGAGACTCGAGGTCAAAGAGATCACAGTGCCAGAGAGAGAGAGTCTATCTGTGGAAGCCATGTGGAAGGCGGTCAGTGACCAGATCCACATGTCCAGAAGCCCACCATGGCCTCTGCATGCCTGGAGCATGGGCATAGAGCAAAGGCCAGTGGAGACTGCTGTGCTCACTCAGGAGAGGGAAGGGGTGACGCCTGCCCAGTGGGCGGAGGTGAGAGGGAGAAGTGGAGAGAAGAGACTGCCCCTTAGCCCTCATACCTTCACAGCCTCTACCTGAGGGTCACCAGTGAGTGCCTCCCCCGAGGGCACCAGGCACCTGAGGTGCCTGCCCGCCTACCCACCCATCTTTTCAAGGCAAACTGCTCCAGTGATTCTTTGTAGGTTATTTATTTAGTTCATTGACAAAGAAAAATTGTATGTATTTATTGCTTGCAACATGATGTTTTGAAATATTCATACGTTGTGGAATGGCTAAATCAAATTAATTGGTGTATATATTGTCTCACTTTTTGCACTGAGAAATCTACTCTCAATGATTTTCAAGTACAAAATATGTTGGTATTAATTATTGTCACTATATTACAAATATATCTCTGGAACTTATTCCTCCCTACTAACTAAAATTTGACCCATTTTTTCCCAAGATCCCCCAACCCATCTCCTTCTCTGTTCTTTATGTTGGTGCTAAACCACATGACTGCTTGCCATCCCGCTCCCTCTGACCATTGCTTGTTGGTGCAGAGGTGGACATCTGACCAAAGGGCGGCCAATCCCAAAGCTACTGAATGACTCATCTGTGGCCTGGTTTGAAACTATTTAAATTTTTTAAAAACTATGATAATATATATATGACATATAATTTACCATTTAACTACTTTGACAAATCGGTGACATTAAATACATTTACAATGTTGTCCAACCATTACCATTATCCACTTACAGAATTTTTTCATCATCCCAAACAGGAGCTCTGCACCCTTAAAAAAATCTTTCCATTATTCCCACCCCATAACTCCTGGTAACTATGGTTCTACTTTCTGTCTCTACAAATTTGACTATTTTGTGCACCTTATGTAAGTGAAAATATGCCTGGCTTGTTTCATTTGGTATAAGGTCTTTAAAGTTCCTCTATATTGCAGCAAGTATAAGAATTTCATTCCTTTTTGTGGCTAAGTGATATTCCATTGTATGTGTTTTAGTCATTTTGTGTTGATGTGACCAAAAGACCTGACAAGGACAATTTTAGAGGAGGGAAACTTTATCAGGGGCTCATAGTTTCAGAAGTTTGAGTTCATAGATGGCCAACTCCATAGCTTTGGGCTTCCCCAAAGCTGAGGTTATGCAGAACATCATGGCAGAAGGGCATGGAGGAGGAAAGGAGTCCTGAAAGTGGTAATCATGAAACAGAGCTCTGCTCACCAGGGACAAAATATGGATGCTAAAGGCACAGCCCCACGGGCCCACTTCCTCCAGTCATACTCTACCTACCTACAGTTACTGCCCTGTTAATCCATGTCAGTGCATTAATGCACTGATTGAGTTAAAGCTCTCATAACTCAATCATTTCACATCTTGTGTTGTCTTACACATGAGCTTTTGGGGGACAGCTCCTATCTAAACCATAACAGTATAATATACCACGTTTTATTTCTCCATTCATCTATGGATGGACACTTAGGTTGTTTCTACCTCTTGACAACTGTGACTTATGCTGCAATAAACTTAGGTAAACAAATATCTCTTCAGGACCCTGTCCAGCCATAGAATTGCTAGATCATATTATAATTTTGTTTGATTTTTTGAGGAGTTGTCCTGCCTTCCAAGGTGGCTCTACCATTTTCTGTTTCCACCAACAGTGTACAAGGGTTCCAATTTCTTCACATTTTCCAAGTACTTCTTTTTCTTTTTCTTTTTTCCCAAACAGTAGCCATTGGAATGGGTGTGTGCCAATATCTCATTGCAGTTTTTGTTTGCATTTCTCTAATGTGTAGTGATGTTGAGCATCTTTTTGTGTGTGTGTTTATCAGTCTTTTGTATATCTTCTTTAGGGAAATGTCTAAGTCCTTTTTCATTTTTAAGTTGAGCTGTTTGTTTTTTGTTTTGTATTCTGAATATTGATTCTTTGTCAGATATGTGATTGGCAAATATTTTCTTCGATTCCACGGTTGCCTTTTCACTCTCTTGATTATGTTCTTTAATGCACAAAAATTGAAATTATTTTTACATGGGAAATACAGAGACTGTGCCAATTAGAAGATGTGACCACCGATGAAAATAGTGTTGTTTTTGTTGTTATTAATTCACATCTACTTGTGATAAATGTTTAGGAGGAGCCACAAGAAAATAGTGAGTGAGGGTAGAACTAGCTGGGGAGTCCACATTACTGCAGTTCATTGTCCACATGATTAATTCTTTGTTCCATCTACAAGGGTTGCTGAAGATGAAAGGGTGCCACGATCTGGGGACACAGCAAACCAGTTTCACTTGAAACTAAAATTGATACCAGAAGAGAAGTTCTGAACAGAGGAGCCCAAAACAGATCTTCTGCAGTAAAATGGAGGAAATTTGGGAGTTGCTTTTTGGATGGTAGTGGAGTACAGAGAGAAAAATATTCCTCTCCACATCCTTAGGTTGAATTCTAATAGCTCATGGAACTCAGGGACAAGGCAGTTTATTACTCTGTTTCCTTTAGAAGTTTCGGATTGTGGCCCCAGAGAGGTCTAGACACAGTTTCAGAGGGTGAGGAATAAACATACCATATATTGAATAAAATTTAGATAGAAAACAGGAGTCCCCATCCCAGGTTGACCAACAAGTAAGCTCAGAGGCTTTATTTCCCTCTGCTTCATGAAGCCCGATCTGACTGTAGCAGGATTTCTGAGACCACTGAGAGCTGAGTCCAGGAGCAAATCATATTTTTTTTGGAGTTGCATTGGTTGAGCTCCCATCTTCACTGAGTTTTATGCAATAGGAAAATGGTTAAAATTCATGCCGTGATTGGCAAAAACTGGAACCCTAGCGATTAGAATGAGACTATCTGTGAAGAGCCAAAGATTGGGGACATCTGTCACCAGGGTCACCCACCTTCCCACCAAACACTTTTTACTGTTCTCTGTTTCCCTGACTGGAAAACCAGACAGGTCTTTAAGAGGGAAGTTAGCATAGAAGAAGGGATTGAGGGGTTGGGCTGACTACTAAGGCCAGAAGGGGGAACACCAGGACTGTATTTTGAGAAAAAATGCTCCTGTGGGTACAGCATACCACTGATAAGGAGGAATTGCTGTACTTAGCCACCCAGTGTCATGGGCAGGGAAACTGCAGTGTGCTTAGAATTAAAACAACTGAGATGTATTTTGTCCAAACAGGTGTGTTCAGGGACACCCTTACCTGAGCATAAGCTGAAGGAGACACCCTCAAGACCTGCTTGAAGACATCACGAGGGTCTAGACAGCAGAGGTAGACTTCCCGTGGGATGGCATTGAAATATTTTTGGTGGCAGTGAATTTTCAGCAGTTAGGATTGAGATAACAGTTTCAGTTTTCCCTGTGAGGGGTGTTTGTGAGCGGCGACTTCTGCACAAAAGAGAAGGGTGATTTATACCTACATGCCAGAGATGCTGGTGATTTTCAGAAATATTGAAAGAAGAGTTTCAAGTGAAAAGACTAAAGTTGTTGCTGAATATTTGCAGTCTTTGAGCATGAACATTGATTTAATGATAATGTGACCTCAACTGTATTTACAGCCTTGTGAAATTGAGGCCTTATAGCTTAAAAACACTCTGACTATGAATAAAGGAAAATATTATTATTTGATTATAATGGAGGAATAGCTCGGACCTGTGAGGATTATCGTTCTACTTCGCTGCCTGAATTTTCTAATTCTCTTTGTACTGCTGTGTTATGAGAGAAGATGGAATTGCCCCTCTGAGTCAGGGATTCCCAGTGTTCTTTGGCTCCTGGGGACATGCAATTTTGGCGATGGCTGCTTTGACATCCTTGTTTCTCAGCGTGTAAATGAGGGGGTTGAGAACAGGTGTGAGAATAGCATAGGCCACATTGCCCATGATGTGGAAGTCAAGGGGCAGGTCAGCCCTGTAGGCCACATAGGCCACAGCAATGGATGAGTAGTAGGTGCCCACCACCAGGAGGTGGGAGCTGCAGGTGGAGAAGGCCTTCGAACGTCCTTCTCGGGAGTTGATGCGAAGCACCGAGGCCAGGATGTGAGCATAGGACAGAAGCACCAGGAGGAGGGGGAAGAAGGAGACCACCATGGCGATGCAGAAACCCATGAGGGCCTGGGGAGTGGTGTCAGAGCAGGAGGCCTGGACCACAGCGAGGTGGTCACAGAAGCAGTGATAGATGAAGGCAATGTTGTCAAAGGCCATCTGGGAGGTCTGTACCACTGCTGGGATGGGCAGGAGGAGGGCGGTGAGCCAGGCACTGGCCGCCAGTGCAGCATTGATGTGTGGGGTCATGTGGACAGGGTAGTGCAGTGGGCGGCAGATAGCCACGTAGCGGTCATAGGCCATGACCACCAGGAGGAAGGCTTCTGAGCAGTTTAGGCCATGGAATAGGTACATCTGCAGAAAGCAGGCAGGGAAGCTGAGGAAGTGGTCCCCAAGCAGGAAGAGGGACAACATCTTGGGGACAGTGGTTGTAGTAGAGAGAATGTCCAAGGCTGAGAGATTAATTAGGAAGAAGTACATGGGCTTGTGGAGGCTGGGCTCTGCCACCACAGCCACTAGGATCAGGGCATTACCCACTAGGATGAGTAGGTAGAGAAGGAGAAAGATGAAGAAGATAGGAAGGAAGAGGGATTTTGGAAGAGAGGGAATGCCCATAAGGTAAAAGATGATGGAGGAGTCCCCAGATTCATTACAGGGTGTGGTCTCCATGGTGGGTCAATGCTGGAGGTTCAGGAGGTGAGTAATGGGAACATCTGGGACCAGGCTTATCTGGAAACAGAACAACGAGAAATTCTGGAATGAGAGTTATAGAATAATCACTCTATAATTAATACAATCATCTTTATTGACAAATAATTATAGAGGATAGATAATGGGACTGTCCTATCCCAAAACTCTTCATCCTATCCTATAATTCCTGCTTTCTTTTTAAAATTAAGTATAGAAAAAAATACCTACAATTTACAAACCATGCTTCATTTGCTGGGTATATAGTAGACAAATTGAATAAGCAAGAGAAAATTTCTAACCTCATGGGGCTGAAATTCTAGTAGCAAAGAAATACATTAAGCAATGAATCCCATAATTATCTAATTGTAGTTGTGTTAAGTGCTGTGGAAGAACTTCTGTGTTCTTTTCCATGTCCCATGTGACCCTTTTGGGGATACTGATATCCTGATAGGATCCTGATATTAGCCAGGACCCTAATTTCCTTTCTCTTTTGGCATTGCTTCAAGTTTTTTTTAAAAAAGGACATCTTTGTCACCACGTAGCTAGGAAGAGCTGATTTTCTACAACACGCTGCTTGCTGCTGTGATTATCAGCCAGGGACCGACTTCTTTTTCTCATTGGCTTGGTGTCGTGGTTCTTCCGTCTCCTAAGCTGAGTACTCAGGTCTGTCTCTGGGTATTGGGCTCTTTTCATTGTTACAGTGAAGGAAGTGACTCTCGGCAGGAAGGATTAATCCTGACTGGGGTCCTGATAGTGGTCTCTCCAAAAATTCTGCATTAACAAAGAATCCAGAGAATCTCTGCAATTTCACTGAATGTTCCTCCCTGGTGGCTGCTGTGCACACACTGCCCAGCTGCTGCCCTGGGGAGCCTCGAGGGGCATTGCTGGTAGAGATGAACTGGGGATGTGCTTGCAGTAGTTGCTCTGAGACAAAAGACTCTCTCCCAGAGGAATCAGAAATGAGTGCTTCAACCCATGGACGCAGGGATTTTGAGCTGAAGGGAAATACTGATTTGTTCTCTATTGTAGGCTTGCCCCTTGGACTAAGAGACCCTCAAGGCTAATCCAAGTTAACACTTGTATTATTGCTTCCTTATTCCTGATGATTCCATGTGCAGTTTTCCTCAGAGTCACTTCTAATGTTCCATTTGTTTAAACAACAACAACAAATCTCTCACGCATAAAACCAACAATATCAAAACAGGAAAATATTTAAAAAATTTTTTCAATACCTTCCCCCATAGGCCAGAGGCTGTGTAGAGAGAGGGCAGGGGCTTTCCCAGGTGTTACAGCCACTGGCTGTACAGCCAGGAACTGGGCCAGGTCTTTGATTCCCAGGACAGTGCTCTTTCTTCTCTACATTTTTTACTGGAGAATTCAAGGGGATTCATGTTTCCAAGGGAAAAACATTAGGACAAAGATTTCTATTTCCCTTTTTGTTTTTTCAATTGATAATATCAGACAAAACCAAATTTCAACTTTTTCTCTGGGTTTCTATATGGTAGATACTAAATTGGTTTCCAGCAATGCCAATGCTTCCTTGAAGTAATGTACTAGAACCTGGCAAAAGAATGAGCCTTCTTTGTCCCAGATTAAGAGAGCTGTCCCTCAATTAGTCAGAACCCATTTCAACAGATTCAGTGTTAGGGCTTCTTCACATCCAAAGGGACACAGACTGTACCTCCTTGGACATAGCTGCTCACAGAGGAAGCCATGGGCTATTGTTTCCAGGTTAGGCTGAGTTGGGATATTGGAGGGACAGAAACTCAGAAGGTCAAAACTAAAGGGGTCCTAGGAGGCCATCAAGTCTAGCTGCCCTTTCTCCTTTCTCCTCTGTCCACTGTTTTCCAGATGGAAACACAGATGCTGAGATCCTTGTGGAGAGATGCCTATGGATTTTCACTGCTGGACCATCCAACAGGCAGCTCAGGCTTAGGTCACCAGCAAAGCAGGGTCATCAAAACTACTTTTTTAAAAAATTTAACTTTTAATACTTCAAAGCATAGTCAAGTTGTTCATCATAGGAAATACTGGAATTTGGCTGGACTTTCTTATACTTATTTTACAGTTCAAGATCATATTATTTTGATTATATGCTCCCTCTAAGTAATACACTCCTGTGCTTAGGGCCCACAGGACAGCATTTCAAGGCACAGATCTTGCTTATAGGAGTTGTCTGCAAGTCAGTTATAGGGGGAAAAGACTGAAAAACTAGTCACCTAAATGTCCAACCTCCACTTTTATGAGCATCTCCTCTTGTCACAGAACCCTGCCAAGGAAGGGTTATGTGGCTTCAACAGATGAAGAAACTGAGGGTCAGAGAAGGACAGACCACAGCTGATGAGGGACGAGAGCAGAGGGTGTTTCTGTAGCCAGACTGCTGCAAAAGGCGGAGCCCCTCCTGGCAACCCAGAGTCCTGCCTCCTGGACCAGCCTTGCTGCTCACTTGCTGTGACTTTGAGCCCCCGCGTCTTGGTTTTCTCATCTGTTCAGTGAGGGGTTTGAGGAAAGCATCCCTGGATAGCTTTTAACTCAATGAGCCATTTTCTGAGTGTCTTCTCTGTGTTTGGCAGAGCAGAGCTTTCAGAGAGATGTTGCGGGAGAGAGAGGGCTCTTCTACTTAGTGAGCCCTATCTGCAAGGCCAAAATTTTACCTTCGTCATGCCACATGCACCTTAGTGCTTCTAACCTGGGAGTTAGAAAGGACTAGATTCCAATCCCTGTTCCTACCTCCAGCTGTGTGGCTGTGTGACCTTGGACAGATCACTTTCCCCTCTCTGAGCCTCATTTCCCTCTTTGAGACCTCATAGGGTTTTCTTTATTGAGAGAATGATTAGACAGTGCTTGCAAAGAGCTTAGAACTTGTAAGAGCTCAAGGTTTGCAACATTGCCGATGTTTTTTTTTTTTTTTTTTTTGTGGTGCTGGGGATTGAACCCAGGGCCTTGTGCTTGCAAGGCAGGCACTCTACCAACTGAGCTACATCCCCAACCCCACCAATGGTTTTTGCTGTGGTCAGCTTTGTCTTTGTGTGGGGAGGCCTTAGCCAAGATGGTTTGAATTCCACCTGTGAACACACCCTCCTCCCCCTGATATGTTGAGATATCCGAGGTCCCACAGCTCTGGATTCTGTGTGCCTGCCTCTGTGTATAACAATTCATCTTCCTAACCTCTGGCCCAGGTTTGTAGTCCCCGGCCCCATGTCCCTGTCTTTCCATCCTAGCTTCTTTGCCTATCTCTGGGCACTCCATCCCCAGCAACCTGTACCTGTTGAGCCTGGTCCACACTGGTGTGTTCTGCAGTTCTCACGTGAGGCCTTGATGGAGATAGCAGGTTTGGGGCTGAGCCATGGCCCATTAAACCCTCTGGCCCCTCCTTTCAGGCAGACCTCTTGGGGTACTTTCCCTAAAGAGAGTGCTCCCCTGGCAGCACACCTGCCATCCCTCAGGGATCACTTCCTGGCATTTCCTAGAGTATGAATGATGTGAGCAGTTAGGATTTGTCCCCAGGCTTTGATGATAATGAGATCATTGTTAACAGCCCTCAAGGGCACAGAACTTTACGCTAATGGTGTATCTTTTGTTCTCATTATCCCATTTGATACTCACAATGATGAAAGAGGAAGTAGCAACAGGGTATATAGGAAGTCCAAGAGAAGGAAAATGAGGTCCAGGAAGTTGAATAACTTGTCCATTTTAGCACTGTTGCCTATAGATAGAGCATTCAGACCCAGGGCCCTGTTCCCTGCCTAACATCTTGATCTCTACAATAGGATTACATACTGGTCAAGAGGATTGGTGATGGAGTTATTAATTATTAAACATCTTCCTGTATTGGTTTGCTGGTTTTCCATTAACTTTTACAGCTGCACACAGAGGTACTAATATACCCTCCAGAGAAGTCTCTGGTTCCAGAAATAATTCTTCCTCCCATTACATAGCCACAACTGTGTTTCTTCTTTCTCATCAGATATATTAGTTTTACCCTTCTTTGCTTATCAATTCAGTTACATATGGAGCCCCCAAAGCTTAGGTGGCATTCTCTACTTCCAGTTCAATAAAATGATTATTCCATTTCTGGCACGTACATTCCCATACTTAGGAACTAAAATGTATAAACTAGCAGAATTCAAAGTTAAGGAGAAGCGAGCAAATATTTTGGAACCAGGTTCTTAAGGCTAGTGAGAAGAGGTGCTCCTGCTTCTTTCCTTGGTTCCTGGACTTGTGTATTCTGGCCATATATTTTGCTCTATTTTTTGGTTGCTGGTTCAGCTTGTCAGGCTGTGCCCATATGCTGCCAGGTATTGCCATTCAGCCTGCACCCAAAACTATCTTAAGGAGTGCAGGTAATTCCTCCATTCTTCAAAGCAGGCTAGCTGCTTCTGAGAGATGGGGTACATTGTAAGGTCAGTGACTCCTTTGCGCATGAGACTTACTGCTTCACCTCTTTTGCTATAAATTGAGTTCCTTTGTCAAAAGCAAGGGCATATGGGATATCATCATGATGAATAAGGCATTTATTAAAACTTTAGAAGGTGAAATTGGCAGAAACACTGTGAGCAATAAAGGAAAATTCATACCCAGAGTAGGTGTCTACTCCAATAAGGACAAACTACTTCCCCCCAGATGATGAAAGATGGCTAATGTAATTAACCTGCCACCCATGGGGTGAGTTTCCTTGAGCGATCGTTCACATCATGTGCTCAGTGTTGGACTTTGTGGCTGGCATATTGGTACTTATCAGAAACTAAGCTAGATGGGCCTTGATGCATCCATGTATAACCTCCATCCACACTACTGTGACATATTTTTACCTAGAATATATTGAGCAAAAAGGAGCTAGAACAGACACTGATTGATATCCATAGGATGGATTATTGTGTCTACTTGATTTTTCCTATTCTTGCCTGATTTTGGAGACATATATTTCTCCATAATTTGCACCCATTCTGAGAGGTCTACCACCTCAACTCAGACCTCCTCCCCATCAGTTCATCCATTTCTTTCTTTCCTTCTCTCTTTTTCTTTCCAGCGTGGGGAGTTACACCTGCGGTGCTCTACCACTGAGCTATATTCCCAGCCCTTTTATTTTTATTTCAAGACAGAGTCTTGCCAGGTTGCCCAGGCTGGCCTCAAAGTTCTCTCACCTGGAAATTTCACTAGATACACAGCCATAAGTTCTGCCCATTGATAGTATTACTTCCCTGGTTATCCTTCCGGGCCCTCCCAAGTGGCACTGTAAGGCAGCACCAGTCCACTTGGAGCAGTCCAAGCATATTTAAAAGAAATATTTGTAATTACAGACCTGAATTTTTTTCTTCCTGAGGGAATTGATTAGAGGGAATTTCCCATGAGGCTGTATGTTAGAGTTGATGGAAAGATGCCAATGCAACAAGACTGGGTGTCTCTAGGGTCTGTATCACCTGCTCATCCAACTTACTAGTATCTTCATGATCTACTTGAACCTAATATAACCATTCTTACTTTCACTTGATGGTGGGATGTGATCAATTTTAATGTTTGTTCAAATTAATAACTAATTCATAAGGAACAGTCGGGGACCGATATTCATTTACTGTTCCCTGGTTAGGCATTCAGTCAGCACCAAGACCAGGAATTATTTCTCAAAAGGAAGAGGTGAAGCAGTAAGTCTCATGTTCTACAGAACAAAACATGGATTTGTGCTAAACTCCTAGGAGCCTGTGATTCTCCTATCAATAGTTTACCTTACCTCAAAATCTCAAGAGGATTTTAAAGTTTGGGCTGTGATAGCGTAGCTTGTTTGGATTAAACTATGTGCAAAAAAGAAAACAAAAACAAAAAACAAAAACAAAAAAACCCGTGCAGAAGCTGCACAAACCATGTAGAACAACTATTTGAAGACTCTGGAGAAAGCCCAGGGCAGACCTTCAAGACTGCAGTCCTGGGAGAAGAGAGACACGGAGATGGAGTTCCATAGGACCCAGTTCTTTACCCAAGGGCACTTCCCAACTTGTGGGATGGGAGAATAGAGCCCAAAGAGGAAACAGAAGTCCTACTGGGCTGAAGAGATACAGGTTGGAGTTTGGGTTGCCAAAATGACTGGAAGTTTAGAGTCAAATTCCTGGAAAGGAAGATACTGCCAAGAAGGGATGCCAGAATTGGTGGATAAATTCCCTGAAGTCATTGACCAACTCCTGAGATATGTAAATACAGGGAAAGACTTGAAGGACCCAGAGGAATGCAGCAGCTGGGAGGCTAAAGAGCTGCACAAAGAGTTTAACAGCTATGTGATGTTGGAAAGTCAGTCAGTGCTTTTCATGGGTAGGGGAGCCCCTTTTGAATGGAGGGGATTTCAGTTGAAATCCTAAAATTCCAGGCTCTAGAAGTAAGGACCAAATCCAAAAGTAAAAGAAAAATTGAAATAAATGAGTCATAATCTAAAACCAAGGCACAAGAACAATCCATTGGAACTATTTGCTGGAAAGAATACAACCCTTTCTAGAGGAGAATAAATTACTCAGAAATTTAATTTAAAAAACAATTTTCAATATCTAGTACCCAATCAAAAAGTATGAGGCATGCAAAAATAGATCTTGGAGAAATATAGCTTTTAAACAAATGTTTCTGGGAAAACTGGACAGCTATATGTAGAAAAATGAAGTGAGACCCTATCGCCCACCCTGCATAAAATTCAAATCAAAATAGATCAGACCTAGGAATTAGACCAGAAACTTTGCAACTGCTGGAATAAAACATAGGGTCAGCACTCCATTTTATAGGTGCTGGTACCATCTTCCTTATCAAGACCCCCAAAGTGCAAGAAATAAAATCAAGAATCTATACGTGGGATGCCATTAAACTAAAAAGTTTCTGCACGGCAAAGGAAATGATTAAGAGTGTGAAGAAAGAGTCTACCAAATGGGAGAAAATCTTGGCCAGCTACTCCTCCAATAGGGGATTAATATCCAGAATAGAAAAAAACTCAAAAAACTTAATACCAAAATAATAATAATAATAATAATAATAATAACAACAACAACAACAACAACAACAACAATAACCCAATCAATAAATGGGCAAAGAACTAAACAGAAACTTCTTAAAACACAAAGGCCAATAAATTATGAAAAAAGTTCAACTTCTCTAACAATCAGGGAAATGCAAATCAAGACTACACTAAGATTTTATCTCACTCCAGTCAGAATGGCAATGTTCAAGAAAATGAACATCAATAATTGCTGATGAGGTTGTGGGGAGAAAGGAACATTTATACATTCTTGGTTGGACAGCAGACTAGTACAACCACTCTGAAAAGCAGTATGAAGATTTATCAAAAAACTAGGGATGGAGGGCTGGGGTTGTGGCTCAGTGGTAGAGCGCTTGCCTGGCATGTGTGAGGCACTGGGTTCTATTCTCAGCACCACATATAAATAAGTAAATAAAGTTTCATCAACAACTTTAAAAAAAAAAAACTAAGGATGGAGCTGGGGATATAGCTCTGCTGGGGATATAGCTCAGTTGGTAGAGTGCTTGCCTCGCAAGCACAAGGCCCTGGGTTCAATCCCCAGTACCGCAAAAAAAAAAAAAAAAAAAAAACTAGGGATGGAAGCACCATATGACCCTACTATCCCACTCCTGGATATTTTCCCAAAAGATCTAAAATCAGCATACTACAGTGACACAACCACATCAATTATAGTAACACAATTCACAATAGCTAAATTATGGAATCAACCCAGATGCCCATCAACAGATGAATGGATTAAGAAATCATTGTGTATATATATATATGTATACACACACACACACACATATGGAATTCTACTCAACCATTAAAAAGAATGAAATTATGGCATTTGTTGGTAAATGAATGGCAATGGAGAATATCATGCTAAGTGAAATTAGTCAAACTCAGAAACTCAAAGGTAGAATGTTTTCTCTCATGTGTAGAAGCTAGAGTAAAATAAAGGAAAGTGGGAGAAGATAAGATTACATAAGGAACCAAACAAATACACATTAATAGTGAGAAAAAGGAAGTCTGATAGAGTAGAGGAAGAAGAAGGGGAGAGGGGAGGGAGAAAGAGAGGGGAAAAGGGGGATCATGAACCAAATTCAATTTCCATGCAGGTATGAGTTTTTTGGGATGAACCCAACAACTATGTATAATATAAAGCTCTGGTAATAAATAAATAAAGAAATATTTTTAAAAGGTGTCAGGCATGGTTACAAATAAGTAAGCAAGTCAGTGAGCAAAAACTAGAAGAAGAAGAGAGAGTAGAAACAGATATAGGTGATTCAGATATAATTATCAGTCAGTAACTTTAAATAACTATGGTTCACAATTTTTAAAGAAAAGGGGAAAAAAGAGACAAAATATAAGAAACAGAGAATTTAAAGACAGAATTTGGACCTATGAAAAAAACAGAAAGAAAAACAAATGAACATTTCATAACTAAAAAATAGTGTGTCAACTTCAGAAATTTTTTAGATGGTTATAAATAATAATGAGTGAAGTGAAAAACAGAAATATCCAAATCAAATCACAGGAGGAAAAATATTTGAAATAAAAGGTCGTAGGACCTGGCAAAAAGTCCTAATGTGTACTCATTGAGTCCCAGTAGTAGAAAATGAAGAGCATCATGCAAAAATGATTTGTACACCTGGATGTGGTGGCACATGATTGCAATTCCAGTGACTTGGGAGGCTGAAATAGGAGGGTCACAAGGCCCAGGCCAGTCTCAGCAACTTAGGAAGGCCCTAAGAAACTTAGTGAGACTCTGCCTCAATATTAAAAAATAAAAAGGGATGGGAATGTAGCTCAATGATAAAGTACCCCTGGGTTCAATTCCAAGTACCAGAAAAAGAAATGAAAAGTAGAAAGTAGAAACAATTTGTACAAAGATAATGTTTGAGAAATTTCCAAACTGATTCTAAAAAGTCAACTCACAGATTTAAGAAGCTCAGCAAATTCCAGGTCAAATAAAACAAAAACAAACTAAGACAAAACAAAAATTAAAGAAACCAATTATATCAAAGTCAAACTGCTGAAAACTAAAGATAAAGGGAATAAATGAAAAATAGAGAAAGTAAGACTAATTTCTTTTAATGTAGCAACATAGGACTGACAGCTGTCTTTTCAACAGGAACTATGGAAGTCAATAGGCCATGGGATGGCATCTTCACATTGCTAAAAGGAAAAACCTTCCAGCTTACAATTCTATACTCACTGAAAGTATCCTATATAAACAGAATTCATAAAAAATAACATCCTCAGCTTGACCTAAGGATATCTATGAAAAGTTCACAACTGGCATCATAGTTAATGGTGTAATATTGAACACATTTTATTCTAAGGTCAGGAGAAGACAACATGTCTTCTTTCACAACTTTTATTCAACATTGTGCTGAAGACCCTAACCAGTGCAAAAAAGGGAAGAAGAAAATAATAAAAGGCATATATATTAGAAGGGAATAAATAAAGTCATTATTCATAAATGACATGATCAAATATGTTGAACGTTCTAAAGAATCTAAAATAGCTTCTAAAACTCTTACATGAGTTTAGCAAGGTAACAGGATACAAAATTATTGCACAAAACACACTTTATTTCTGAATACAAAATAAACTATTGGAAAAGAAATTTAAATATGTAATTATGACATATCAATTAAATATAAGAATAATATCATTTACAATGGAAAAACCATGAAATATTTGGGGATAAATTTAACAAAATATATGCAAGAAGGTACTCAAAGCTATAAAGCATTGCTAAGAAAAATTTAAAAGGCAAATATTTAAATAATGGAGATATAAATCATGATTATAGGGTAGAAAATTCAACATTGTTTAGATGTCAAATATGCCCAAATTGCTTTGTGGAATCAATGCAATTCCCATCAAATCCAAGTGGGAACTTTTTGTAGAAAGTGAAGAGATTCTAAACTTTATAAGGAAACACAGAGGACATGAAAGAGCCAAAATGATTTTGAAAATAAAAAATAAAAAACAAATGGGCTGGGGATACAGCTCAGTTGGTAAAGTGCTTGCCTTGCATGC
The DNA here is from genome assembly GCA_020662805.1 of Glaucomys volans. NCBI lineage: Eukaryota > Metazoa > Chordata > Mammalia > Rodentia > Sciuridae > Glaucomys > Glaucomys volans. The sequence continues at coordinate 56,217 of JAJEJO010003180.1, read as the reverse complement.
ACAAGGCCCTGGGTTCAATCCCCAGCACACAAAAAACCAAAACAACAACAACAACAAAAACCAAAAGAATAAGTTGGGAAGACATAGACAACGTGATTTTCAGAATATCTACCTGAAAGATGTGAAACTTGATATTTACCTCACACCAAATACAAAAATCAACTCAAAATGGATTGATTATAAATGTAAATGCTAAAACTCAAAGCTACAAAACATCTAAAAGAAAACATAGGAGGAAAATCTTTGAAAACTTGAGGTAGACAAACATGCCTTATATCGTGTATGAGAAAAACAACACAAAAAGGAAAAAATGGTAAATTAGATGTCATCAAAATTAAAAACTTCTACCCTTCAAATGACATCATCAAGAAAATGAAAAGGGAAATCAAAAACTGGGGAAAATAGTATAAACATGACAGAAGACTCATATTTAAAACAGAGAACTCCTACAACTCATTACATGAAAATAAATAATCCATTTATGAATAGGCTAAATATTTGAACATATACTATAAAAAAAAGACACAAATGAACAATGGGTTCATGAAAACATGCCCAACATCATTATCATCATGGAAATGCACCATCAAATCCAAGTAGGCATTTTTTGTAGAAACTGAAGTGATTCTAAACTTTATAATTGTACCATTGAGGTACAACTACTTATTCATTAGAATGGCTACAATTTTTACACTCAAAATACCAAATAAGGGGAAGGATGTGGGACAACTGTGAGAATGTAATACCCTGGAAAGCAGTTATAGAGTTACTTTTGAATTAAATGGTTACCACACAAACTAGAATTTCCACTCATATTTCCCAACAGAAATGAAAGTGTATTTCCACATACATATACAAAATGTTCTTGAAAGTTTTATTTATAATATCCAAAACCCAAATGATCATCAACTGTAAATGAACATGTATATCCATGCAATGAAATAATCCTAGCAGTAAAAAGGAATGGACGGACGATTGATACATGTAACAACATGGGTGAATTCTTAAAATATGTTGAACAGAAGTCAGATTCAAAATACTACATACTGTATCATTCAATTTACATGAAACTCCAACAAGGACAAGTCTAATCTATAGAGATAAAAATCAGCTCAGGGGTTGCCTGAAGCCGAGTTGAGAAGGGAGATTGAGAATGGGCATAAGTGACCTGGTGGGGTTGCTGGAGATAGAGTATCTCTTGATTGGATGGATGTATACAGTTGTGAGAACTCATCAAATTGTACACTTAAAATGATACATTTTATTGTTTAAATAGTATACCTCAATAAAATTGATTTCAAAAACCTGTAGAGAAAAGAGGAGGTAAAGTAAAGAAGTTATGGGTGTTGTCTGGGTTATAGAGTGGCTATGGATAGAGTCTGTGAGCATCCGGATGCAATGCCGATAGGTGAAGAGGAAGCGTCGTGAAGTGACCCATTGGGCTAGTACCTGTAGTCTTTAGAATTACATTCTGAACATGGAAGGGCAAAACTCTGATGAGTCTTTGTGGCCTTAGGATATTTTTAAGAGAATAAAGAGTGCACTCATAAAGGTGAGGGTTGCTTATTTTTCAAAGGGCCTGGATGAAAAATCTCCAATATTAGGTTGACCAACTGGAAGCAAATATGAAACTAGACTGGCCTTGGAATGCTGGAACAGGAAGGATGCCCCATCCAGAACCTGGTCTCTTGTGCTGTCAAACTGCAGCCTGAGATCACTTCCCAAAGATGTGTTCTATGGTCAATGTTAAGTCCCTGATTGCAAATCTGATGATCAGGATGTGGATATGCAAGAAGAGAACACTTGATACTTTCAGACCATCTGAAACTTCCTGCTTGCTCCTGAACTACCTCGTAGGACACATTTGTAATTTTTCTCCTTAGACCATCTCAGGAGCTATGTTTGTATATGCGAAGGTGAAGGGGTGACAAGGTGCAAAGGAACTTTTGGGGGGAAAGGTACCTGTTTTCTCATCCCCACACAGTTATTTTTCATTAGCATTTGCAGAATTGGCCATTAAGGGAATGACAGTGGCTATTCAGTTGTTATAACACTGTTTGTTAAGACTTTCCTTCTGCCAAGCATGGTGGCACATGCCTGTAATCTCAGTGGCTTGGGAGGCTGAGGCAGGAGGATCTTGAGTTCAAAGCCAGCCTCAGCAATGGCGAGGTGCTAAGCAACTCAGTGAGACCCTGTCTCTAAATAAAATGTAAAATAGGGCTGGGGATGTGGCTCAGTGGTCTTGTTCCCCTAAGTTCAATCCCTGATATGACTTTCCTTCTTCAGTCTATTAATCTACATTTCTATTCTTATGCCAAGAGTAGAGTGTCTTGATTACTATAGTTTTATAGTAAGTTATGGTAAATTGGCTAGTACCCATTTCTTTACTTCATTTTAGCAGTGTTTTGCAGTTTTAGTAAAGTGTATTGCACATATTTTGCTAAATTTATCTCTAAGTATTTTGGCTGCTATTATAAGTGGTATGTTTATATTTTGATTTCCAGTTGTTCCACAAAAAACCTTCAGCTAACACAATAGTGAAAGACTCGTATAAAGAATAAGAACAATGCAAGAATGTCACCTTTCACCACTTTTATAACATTGTACTGGAAATTTTAGTTGGCACAATAAGAAAAAAAAGAGAAAAAGAAATTCAGAAGTTTTAAAAGGAAGAAGTAAAACAATAAGGCAAAAGAAAAAGTATTTGTCAGCTGTGCAAAGGAACAAACCACTCACATGAGCAAGAAAACAGGTGAATGTCAAAAACAGTGTGGCAAATGACAGGAGCCAGGTATGTTTCATTTATATGAAATCCTGGAAAAGGCTAAACTGATCTATATTACCAAAAACCAAATCAGTGTTTGCCAAGGGACATGGTATGGAGGGCAATGGAACGCTCTGGGTGATGGAACATTCTCTTATCTCCACTGGATGAAGGTTATGGAATTGTATGCATTTGTCAAGATTTTTTTGAAATGTCCACTTAAAGAAAGGTCCTTAGGTTGCATATAAAGCCTGCCTCCGTGAATTCCTAGTTCATCTTTGAATTTCCCTGGCAGTTTTATAACTGGTTTGTTGGAACAATAGAGAAATGAAGAGTGATGCAAATGGAAAAAAAACTAAAGTGAAATGAAATTCATTGTTTAATTGCTTGTAAAGGTGACTGGTTGTCAAAAGCGAAAGTAGTAGCAATGTTCCGTGTGTTTAGAACATATATAAAAGTTAAAGGTCTGACGTGGCACACAGGCTGGGGAATTCACTGTTACAAGGTCCTTTTACACATAAAGGTAGGCCGTAAGTAATTAAAAATGTGTATCGTAAGTCCAAGGACAACCACTAAAAAATAATAAGCTAAAAGAGAGGATAACATAGAATCATATTTTTAAAGCTTTTTTTCTGAAAATTTAAGCAAGTTATTTCTTTTCTTATGAAAACACTTTTGTTGCTTCGTGTGTGTGCGTGTGTGTGTGTGTGTGTGTGTGTGTGTGTTACTAGAAATTCAACCTAGGGGTGCTCTACAATGAGCTGTATCTCCAGCTATTTTATTTTATTTTATTTTATTTTATTTTATTTTATTTTATTTTACTTTACTTTATTTTGAGACAGGATCTCACTAAGTCACCCTGGTTGGCCTCAAACTTTCCATCCTCCTGTCTCAGCCTCCCAAGTCACTGGGATTATAGGTATGCAACACTGTGCCCAACTGCTCCCTCTACTTAACAGCATGTCTTAAGGATGACACCATATCAGCACGTAGAGCTTACTTGTTTCCTTTCCTTACTCACTTCATTTCCTAAAAAGAAAAAAGCATGTTCATTATACATTTTTATATTTTATTCAATGAGTCCCTTACACATTGATTGCCAGTGAATCTTTGGGACAGATTTCTAAAGTGAGATTACTGAGTCAGAGGGGGAGTGCACAAGAACCTTTTGTGGGCACTGCAGGAGCACTGAACTAACTGGCATCCTCACAAGTGACTTAGGAGATTTCTACTTTTCCCAGGAATGTCATCAAAATCTTAGGGTTTTGCTTTTCTAAGTCAGTGAAAAATGGCATTTAGGCATAGTTTTAGTTAGTATACATTTTAGATAGTAGATGAAATAACTTTTCATGGTGTAACGGACAGGTCTTGGTAATCTGTCTACTCACATTGTGCTCATTTTTATATTGAAATATTAGACTTTTTCTTCCAAAGTTCTAAGAGCTCATCATGTATTATAAATTATTGTTCTTTTCCTGAGCTACATCTTTTCTTTTTGACTTCGTTTATGAAGGTTTTTTTTCTGTCATGCAGATTTTTTTTTATTTCAGCAAACTTCTGTTGAATTATTCAGTAGTGAAAATTTTATACAACAACTTAAAATTCCTGTCCACATTAACATCATCCCATTGTACAGGGGGAAACCCTGGACCAAAGTATGAAAATCACGTCTGGAGCTGTCTGCTCAACTGAATTTTATTTTACTATTTTATATCATTACTTCATTCATTCAACAACATTTATTAAGTTTCCACACCAAGATAAACATTATTATTTGGTATCCTGGGAGCACAATTGGCTGCATTTAAAGGTCAAATGTTCTTGTCACAGCCTGGTTTTTGAGATATGCAATTTTCATGATGGCAGCTTTGACATCCTTATTTCTCAGGGTATAAATGAGGGGGTTAAGAATTGGTGTGAGAATAGCATAGGCCACATTGCCCATGATGTGGAAGTTGAGGGGCAGGTCAGCCCTGTAGGTCACATAGGCCACAGCAATGGATGAGTAGTAGGTGCCCACCACCAGGAGGTGGGAGCTGCAGGTGGAGAAGGCCTTCGAACGTCCTTCTTGGGAGTTGATGCGAAGCACCGAGGCCAAGATGTGAGCATAGGACAGAAGCACCAGGAGAAGGGGGAAGAAAGAGACCACCATGGCGATGCAGAAGCCCATGAGAGCCTGGGGAGTGGTGTCAGAGCAGGAGGCCTGGACTAGAGCGAAGTGGTCACAGAAGCAGTGATAGATATAGGCAATGTTATTATATGCCATCTGGGAGGTCTGTATCACTGCTGGGATGGGCAGGAAGAGGGCGGTGAGCCAGGCACTGGCCGCCAGTGCAGCGTTAGTCTGAGGGGTCATGTGGACGGGGTAGTGCAGTGGGCGGCAGATAGCCACATAGCGGTCATAGGCCATGACCACCAGGAGGAAGGCTTCTGAGCATGTAAAGCTTTGGAAGAGGTACATCTGCAGTAAGCAGGAGGGAAAGCTGAGGAAGCGGTCTCCAAGCAGGAAGAGGGACAGCATCTTAGGGACTGTAGTTGTGGTGAAAAGGATATCTAGGGCTGACAGGTTGAGCAGAAAGAAGTACATGGGCTTGTGGAGGCTGGGCTCTGCCACCACAGCCACCAGGATCAGGACATTACCTGTGAGAATGAGAAGGTAGAACAGGAGGAAAATAAAGAACATGGGAAGGAAGAAGGACTCTGGTAGAGAGGGGATGCCCACCAGGTAGAAGATGGGGGTGCTGTCCAAGGAGCCGTTACAGGTTGTGGCCTCCATAGTGAGACAGAGCTGGATTTCTGGAAGAGGGAAGCTGGAACATCTGGATACTGAGAACACCTGGAAACCATAGAAACAAAGGATTTGGGAGTGATAATTCTATAATGTTCACTCTATAGTTAGTATGAGCACAATTATTTATGACCAACTTAAGAATGCTGATGGTGGGTTGTGATTTCTACCATGTGAACCCAAAATTTGTCAAATATTAATTATTAATTAATTAATGATCTAGTAAATGGAAGGCTTTATGCTGTGTGTAGGTTCTCATGCTGAAGGTGAAGAAGAAAGGCAAAATTCCTGTTTTCTGAGAGTTTATATTTTAATGGGAAATCAGATCTAAATAGTTGGTTATTTAATCATGACTGAATTCTTTGGAAAGACTTTCTGGTCCAAATCTTAGGTTCCATGATGTGGTTTTGATTATGAGATCTCTTGAATCAAGTCATTAAGCTTGTGTCTCTACTTTTGAACTCAAAGTTCCACCACATAGTTTTGGAGGGGCTGTGTCCAAGATCCTCTGTAATATGCTGCTCCTCAGATACTTAATAAACTTCTTCCTCCCCTGTATTCCCTGAGTTGTGGTCCTTCCTGACTCCATTTAAGCTGGGTGTCTGAACTTCTGCTCCTGCCAAGGATGCAATAGGCCATGGTAGCTGAACTTTTCCACTGCGATAACTAGGAAAACCTGGATAAATTACACAAATCTCACTTTTAAACAAATTGAAGAAACATACATGCAATAAGGATGAAATTGAACTCTGCGGTTGGAATGGCCTTCCAAAGCAAACTAACAATCACTATCTCCTTGCTTCTCTGGGAATATTTGATTTAGGGACCATGATGGGATTTGAACTTGAACCAGGCAGAGGGAGAAAGAAGCAAACCTTTTGTCAGTCAAGAAAAGGATTGCAAAATAAATTAGAAATTTTGGGACTGGGGATATAGCTCAGTTGGTAGAGTGCTTGCCTTGCATGCACAAGGCCCTGCATTCAATCCCCAGCACTGCAAAAAAAAAACAAAAAAAAAAAAAAAAAAAAAGATTAGAAATTTTAATAGGACATCTGATTTCTGGAGCTATATGAAGGAGGCTGGAGAGTTAGACGGAGGGCTTCTAAAAGAATAAAATCTCCCATGATTTTGTGATGCTTGAAAGACTAGCGGTAAAAAAAAAAAAAGTAGCTAAAACATTAAAAAATAAAAATAAAAGACTAGCGGGGAGGGCTTGCCTCAAACACACTGCTCTCCTCCTCAAAGTATTTCCCAAGCATTGAAGCTATATGTACCAGGATAGACGCCGTGGAGGCGTAAAAGGGAAGCCAAGGACCCACTTAGACCCTCTAAAAGAAGAAACAAATCTCCCAGTCTTTCAGGGCTGAGGAGATGGATCATTAAGGATGGTCATGCCTAGGTAACAGAAACAGATCAAAGTTAGACTAAACCCTACTAGAACTGAAACTCAGCCCTGACCTAGCTCAAGCATCAAGGTGATAAGCTCCTTACTCAACCTGCCTAATAGAGAAAAGGGAGAAATCTATCTGGTGAGATGTCATGTAGGGTCTCTACAAATCTAATATAACATTCTACCCACAGTGAAGATTATTAGATGGGCTGGGGTTGTGGTTAAGTTGTAGAGTGCTTACCTAGCTCATGTATGGCACTGGGTTCGATCCTCAGTACCACATTAATATAAATGAATAAAATTATAAAAAAATTATTAGATATGCAAAAGGAAGGAAAATTTGACCAAGCGTTAAGAGAAAAAACATGCTATAAAAGTTGACATACATGTGATCCAGACACCTGAGTTAGCAAACAAGGACTTTGGTATAATTATGCTTTTATGTCAAAGAAAATATAGGAAAATGTTGGCAAAATGGACTTTCAAATAGAGAATTTCAACAGAAGATTGGATTCTGTTTTTAAAAGTCAAACATCCTAGAATGAATATATCCAATATTTGAAATTAAGAATTCATTGGATAAATATAATGGCAAACTGAACACAATAGAAGAAGATTAGAGATCTGAAAAACAGTTTAGTAGAAAATATCAAAATCCCAGAAAGAGATCAAGAGTACATGCTGTGTGATTTAATTAATAATAAATCACAAACTAATCTATGTAGTTTGGCTAGATAAGCCAAACTAATCTATAGTATTATATGCTAGTACAATGATTGCCTACAGGGGTGAGAATTGACAAGAAGTGGGCCAGAGTACACTTTCTGAAGTGATGGAAATGTTCTATATATTGAGTTGAGTGGTGGTTACATGGATGTTTGTTTATATTTATGAAATCACATTGAATTATACACTTAAATCTGTGCATTATCTTCTGTGTAGATTCTATGTCAATTAAAATGATACAATGCCAAATATGATGGCACATACCTGTGATCCCAGTAGCTCAGGAGGCTGAGGCAGGATGATTGCAAGTTCAAAGCCAGCCTCAGCAGCTTAGTGAGGCCCTACGCAACTTAACAAGACCTTGCTTCAAAATAAAAAATAAAAAGGACTGGGGATGTGGCTCAGTGGTAAAGTGCCTCTGGTTTCAATTCCTAATACCAAACAAACAAACAAACAAAACCACAACAAAACAAAACAAACAAACAAAAAAACCAAAGTGAGAAGGTAGGACATTGAATGGGAGAAAATATTTTCAATGCATATATCAAAGGGCATGTATGCAGCATATTTCCAAATCTTCCACAAGCAATAAGAAAGAAACAGATGAATTAAGAGAAAAATGGGAGAAAGATTTGACTAGGCAGGTACCTCGTAAAAAGAGACCATCCAAATGGTGAATAAACATATGACAGAGTGATCAACATTTGTGGCCCTCATAGAAATGTAAATTAAAGCATAATGATACCACCACATGCTCACCAGGATGGTTAACATGTAAAGCTTCCAAGTGTTAGTGAAATTAGGCGTGATTAGTGCTCTCACACATTGCTGGTACTTGGGAAACCACTCTGCATAACAGTTTGGCAAAACCTCATAGAACTTATGACTCAGGAATCCCGCTTCTGAACACATAGCCAAGAGAAACAAGTGCTATGTCCATGGCCCTAAAAATAAACCTCCAAAATTGAAAATATGTGTCATATGAAAACTTGTACATGAATGTTCACTGCAGAATTACTTATGATAGCCAAAAGGCAGAACACTCAAATATTCATCAACTGATGAATGGATAAACAAAATGTGGTATGTTCTTGCAATGGAATATTACTCAGTCATAAAAAGAAAATACATGGATAAGTTTTTAAACAATTATGCTAAATGAAAGAAGCCAGATATAAAAGACCACATATTGTATGATTCCATTTATATGGTATGTCCAGAATAGGCCTCTATAGAGGCAGAAAGATTAGTGATTGCCAGGACTAAAGAATGAGGGTGGGAAGAGGAAGGATGACTGCTTAAGGGATATGGGAGTGATGAAAATGTATTGGAGCTTGATAGTTGTAATGAGTGTACAACATTGTATAATATACTAAAAAGTCATTAATCTGCATAGTTTAAAATGGTAACTTTTATGGCATATAAATTTTTCCTTAATAAGAAATGAACCTAGAACCTTTTATTTATAGTTCCCAAATGAAACAACCCAAATATCCAATGACAGTAGAATGGACAGATTGTAGTATAGTCATACAACGAGGTACTAAATGGCTATAAAAAAGGATGAACCACTATTACGTACAACATAATGCAGGCTGCTCACAGTCATAATGTTGAATAAGAGAAACCAGACCCAAAGATTACATGCTACATGAGTTCATCCTTGATGACAGCGGTCACAACAGCAGCTACCTTGTGGGAGAGGATTGGTTGGGTCTGGGGCAGAGAGGCTTCTGGGTTGCTGGAAATGCGCTACTTATTTAACTGTATCTTTAGCTGACCTCTAAATAGATAGCCATATCTATCTATGCCTAACATTTGTGGGCTTTATTTTCCCGTGTTCCTTAAACAAACAAACACACAAATACAACTGAATATATTGCTTGCCCCTGGTGTGTTACAGTGGAAGGAATGGCAGAGGATGCCTTTAGTAGGAGGAGTCACTTCCAGATTGCAGTCAAGTTAAAGGTATATTCTACCCAATACTGGCAACGCTAGCTAGAATATCCGATTGCTCTTTGATGGAAGGACATCCTTGTGCGAAGTTGTGGATTTTCCTTCTTCCTAGCTGTTATTCAGCAGGTGTTTCTGATTGGCTGTTTCATGCTTAGGCTTTCAGAGCCCCAGATAAGTAGGTACTGTGGTAAGGTAAAGACTTGGGACCATTGTCACTAGAGAAGAACACACACAGTGTTCTGACAAGACCCCAAAATCCAAAGCCCTGCCCTTGAAGTTGCTTTCCCCTTACTGACCCACAGAACTGGGGGGGGTCTCCAAATGAGGGAGAGTATGACTCGTCTGCTATTTTGGGATGTTCTTCTGAAAAAATGCTCCAGGAGCAAGCTTGTGTGCACATGGCTGTTGTGGCCTCTTCAATGCCATGATTTTAAGATTATGGCCTCTGATTTTTCCACACCTTTCCCATTCCTCTCAACTCTATTGTGAATGCCCCCTTGAAAGAGTTCTAGGGGTCGGCCCCATTGCCCAGGCAGGAAAGCAAAACCTCTGCCACTCCCCTGAAGAAGTTTGATGCAGTTGCCCAGACCCAACCTGCCTAAGCCCACTGGCAGGTTTTCTAAACCCAAAACAGATGCAAGCCACATTTTTCTGAATGTCATCATGACTCAGGAAAAGTCAACTATGGATTGCCTGTGAATGGCATTTGAGGGGCTAAAACTCAGAGCCGCTGAGTGCAATTTTACCAAAACTTCTCCGCCTCACTTCCATTAACTGTGGGGGCATTTGCTGATTCTGAAGTCCAGACATACAGAATATCTTTCCAAGGTCAACCAACACATTTATAGAAGAAGCACAGGTCTCGAACCCAGTGTCCTGGCTCCTGGCCGGCACCCTGCTTCCCTGAGGAAGTGTAGCCTGCCAGCCAGGCCTGGCAACTTCCTCCCCATTCTAGACAATGGCAACTCCTGCCCTTGCCTGTGCTTCTGCCAAACTCAACTCAAAATATCACCTCCTCTGAGAGGCCTCGTGGTCCTGCCTGGCTCAGTGGCCTCTTTTCCAAGCCTTGAAGTTCCTGTCCTTCCCTTTGTCGTCATTCTGGTCACACTGGGTTGTCATGGTCTATTTATGTGCCTATGGCTTTACCAGACCAAGAGCACTCTCAGGGCAGGAGCGGGGCTGATTGTTTTCTATTTAATAATGCACCACTCTCTTCCCAGGAGCTCTTGCTGGAGAGATGGGAGCCGAATGCAGCTCCCTCAATTTGCCTCTTTTTGCTGATGAATCATAAAATAGGCATGAAGGAGCCATTAGTGATTAAGCAGTTTTAGTCTAACCCCCCTTTTTTTTTTATATAGATGGGGACACAGAAGGGAGGCTAGGAAATGGGCTGTGATTTTCCCAAGGTCACACAGTAAGAGGGGTGACAGCATTAGAACGAGACGCCGTGAGGCTGGATATCAGCCTTGAGCCAGGGGTAACTCAGCCAGGAGCCTGGGCTACCCCACATCCTTGGGACCACAGGACAGACCAGCTAATTGAGATTTTGTGCTCACCCCAAGGGCGCTAAAACACTTTGCTCCCCTAAACTGCTGTTCTGGACAAATGAAATGTGTACTTGGGGCACCAGCCAGATGAGGAGAAGCACCAACAGATTTTAAAATTTTATTTATTTAATTTTATGTGGTGCTGAGGATCGAACCCAGTGCCTCACACATGCTAGGCAAGCGCTCTCCCCCTAACCCACAACCCCAGCCCCAAAAAATGTTTTTGAAAGAATTCAGTACCTGATATTTTTAAAGAACACTGATGTAACATCATGGTAAAAATCAGAACATTGTTTTTACTTCTTTGCACTTACTGTTTGTATAGAATAAGTGATTTTATTTTTAATTACATCATTTAATTAACCTGACGCTTCAGGTTTTTAATGGAATTGTTAGGGGACCATTTTCTTAATAGAATTTTCCCTGGAGAGATTGTCTAAGAACTAGGTACTATACCAGTGGGGGACAGAAAAGTCAGAAAAACCAGTCACTTGAATGCCCAACCTGCACTTTTGTGAACATCATCTCTCATCTTACAACCCTGCCAAGGAGGGATTATGTTACTTCAACAGATGAAGAAACTGAGGCTCAGAGAAGGCCCTCATCCAAGGCCACAGCTGGTAAAAGATGAGAAAAGAGGTTGTTTCTGCAGCCAGCTTGCTACAAAGGACTGAGCCCCTCCTGGCAACCAAGAGTCCTGCTCACTTGCTGTGACTCGGGTTTCTGAGCCTCAGTTTTTCCATCTGTGAAAAAGAGGCTTTTAGAAAAAAAAATAATCTTCTTCAGGTCAAAAAAAATTTTTTGCTCATACTCTGTGTTTGGACAATGGAGGTGTTCAGAGAGGGATGTCTCATGGCCCAAGGCCCTAAGGAGGGAGAACAAGAGTGCTCCCATTTCTTAAGCAGGCTTGATTCTTTACAATCACTGTGTCATTGCACCTCATGACAACCCTCAAACCTATGTAATTTTGTCACAAGGCTCTCACCGTGCTGTTCCCATTAAAGAGGAACAATACATGTAAGTAATGCAGGGCCATTAACTTTGGAGTTAGAAAGACCTGGTTTCCACTTTCCCTGCCTGCACTGCATTTCCCTCATCTGTGACTCTTGCAGAGTTGACAGATGCTTCATTAATTATCCCCATGTCTCTTGCTGTCATTGGCTTTGCCTCCTCGTGAGACTCTCCTTCCAGATCTGCAGCCTCCTGCTGGTGACTGCACATCCCTGTCCTGGGCCTGCTTGTGTCTGACCTACAGTCACAAGGACTGTGTGCACCACTGACGTACATTCTGAGACCCTGTCATTCATTCCTCAGGTGTGTGTTCCCAGCCTCTGCACCAGGGCCCTTGACACTCTGGCCTCCCAAACCTGTCTCCACCCCAGCCTTTGTCTGCATCTGCAGCTCCATCCCCAGCCCAGCTCACCGGCAAAGCCTGGTCCTCCTGAGTGTCTTCTGTGGAGTTGCTCTGTTGGGAAGGGCCAGGTAAGAGCTGAGCCACAGCCCACAGCTCCCTGCCCGCCGGGCCTGCCGGGGCCCTGCTCCAGCCGGCTTTCCTCTGGGACCACAGACCTGCCTGTCAGCTGGGAACGCCTTCCCAGGGTGCAGGGGGAATAATGTAGGTCCATTAGGGACCAACAGGGAAACCTGGCTGATGGTGAAAACAGCGTCAGTGACAACTCTCAAGGGCCCCAGAACTTGATCACCAGTGGAACAGTTTTGTTCCTGTTTCCTCAACTGGAGGAACCACAACCACCAGGGAAGGCAAGAGTCAAGATTGCTCGCACTATTTTACATTTGAAGAAACTGAGATCTAGAGAAGTGAAATGACCTGCCCAAAGTCACACAGTGGCAGAGCTAGGAGTCAGACCAGAGTCTCATGGAGGCTTCCTCACCTATAGAAAGGGTGTAGCAGCACCACTAATGTCACAGGGTGGTGCTGGGTCGCTTAGTTTGGGGTCTGTCAATCACCAAGCATTCAGTAAGGACGAGCTATTATTTAAGGAAGCAAAATAGTAAAACTCAGTGCTGCTGTGCCCTAACTAACATGCCAAGATTTTGTGGAGGAAGGTGAGGGTAGAAAGCTACATCCTAACCCCAGGGGGGACAAAGGCGAGAGTCTCAGACCCCTCCTGCCTCGGTCTCTCTCTTTTCCTTCTTTGACTTTACTGCTCTCTGTTTCTGATTCTGTCACTTTTTTCACTATACACATATGAATTTCAGCAACTTAAAAAATTTCACAATCAATAAGTAGATCTTCATTGTACCATATTTTAATCAGAACAGAGCTTCATTGAGTGAAAGTGCAAGTCCTTTTCATGCCATCCCTTTTCCGTACTCCCCCCTCTCCACCCCACAGCTTATCACTGGTCCTGATTTTGTTTCTTCCAGACTTTTCTAAGTGAGTGTGTGATTTTTCTCAACATAAATCGAATCATTTTATACTTATTGTGTAAAATAGTTTTAATTTAACAATGAGTCTTGGAATCTTTCCATGACTGATCTACTTCATTCCTTTGATCTCGTATTTGGTATTTTGTAATATGGATGTAGTTTCTCTAATAAGACACCTGTGGTGGACATTTAAGTTGTTTCAATTATCACTACTGTGGACAGTTTGTGATGAATATCCTTTTGTCGTGCATTTGGGGTTACATGTGCCAGAATATTTCTCTGAGGGAACAGATCCCTAGAAGTAGAACTTGGGGCCAAGCAATTATTACATTTTAAAATGGCACAGGGTTCACATGGGCAGAACCACTGGACCTGTATGTAAGGACTTTGGGAACACTGAGTCTCAGCAATGACTGAGATGACCCTCTAATACTGGGGTCTAATGCTTCTGCCCAGAACCAGCAGAAAACCATGCTTGTGGGGTTTATTTCAGTCTGTAGCAAAGACTTCTGTAATAGACCTCTGGTGAGTAGATTTACAGCTGCAAACCGGGATTACTAAATCATTGGCAGCTGGGCAGAGATTGCTGTCCTCTTGATCTAGTGAAGTTCAGGATGGAGCTGAAGATGGTTTTGGAAATTTCTTTGAATGACAAGCAGAAACTGTGTGTACCATCTTCTTTTCTCCATGTCTACTCACTCTATCGAAGAGAGGAATTTTGGATTGGGATAAATATGTATATGTGGAATATTACTATAGTACCATAAAGGAAAATATTGAAAATGTTCCAGGGTGGTGGTGGTGGTGGTAGAGATCTAACCACTGATAAGTTAAAAGCAAAGGATCCTGCAGAATTGCCAGACTGATAGGTGGATTTTTTGGTCTGCTTCCTGTTTCTCAGACACAATAGAGATCTTTAATAAACTTTAAAAAGCCTTTTTTTCTTTTTTTTCCTTTTTTCTTTCTTTCTTTCTTTTTTTTTTTCAGCATGAGAATGACAAAAGGCTCTGGGGATGTGTGGCTGAAACTGATAAAAAGAGTTGGGTGCCTGGACTGGAAGAACCCACATGGAGTGCAAGCATTGGCAGAATTGTGAAAATAGGAAAAATCAGACAAACAAAACCCAAGTTTAGATCCTTTTTTCAGAGGGCTCTTGTTTTATTTGGTTTTATAGAAGGAAATGAACCAAAACAGGAGAGTTAAAATGTTGTGGGAGATTTCTTTGGAAAAAGCCAACATTATGAAGAACTGCTGTTATTATGTCATGAGATGAAATACGATTTTATTACCTCTGAGAATAAAATTGTTCTCATACTTCTAGGAAATGACTGGTTGTTATATAGCCACGGTAACAAATAATCATTAGAACTTGTTTTAAACCTGCTTATTGTTCAATGACAGCTTCACATCAGTTCACGCACTTCTCAAAGTCACTCAGAACATCTTCCCTCCATAACCACACTGCCACAACAAAGGCAGACCAGTACCTAAATTGCCCTGCCTGAAGCCCACCAGCTCGTGATCTCCATGTTTTCCAGTCATGTACAGGAGCCAGTGATAAATCCAGCTCTTTGTTTCGTGTGTGTGTGTGTGTGTGTGTGTGTGTGTGTATGTATTGGGGATTGAACCCAGGGGCACTCCACCACTGAGCCACATCCCCAGCCCTTTTTTGTATTTTATTTAGAGACAGGGTCTCACTGAGTTGCTTAGAGCTTTGCTAAGTTCCTAAGATTGGTTTTGAACTTGCCATTCTCATGCCTCAGCCTCTAGAGTCATTGGGATTACAGGCTTATGCCGCCTTGCCTGGTTTGTTTCAGATGTTGAGTGGTGGTCTTATTCTTTAACATTTCTTACCTATCTCTATACAGTGAGTAGTAACATCCCCTCGTTTATCTGCTTATTTTTGTAATTGGAATCTTCTCCTTTTTCATGTGTGAAGACTGATATAGTCAAAGAGCTAACCTAGATTTTGTTGATTTTTCTCTATTATTTTTCTATTCTATGTTTCATTTATTTCTGCTCAAATCTCCATAATTTTGTGCCTGATTCTAAGTTTTATTTTCTGTTCTTTTCTAATTTCCTAAAATGAAAGGTTATTCATTAGAGATTTTTCTTCTTTATAATGTAAACATTTACAGCTATGATTTTCCCTCTAGGAACTGCTTTAGCTGCATTCCCTATGTTACAGTAGGTTGTTTTAGTTTCTCTCAAACTGTTTTCTAATTTTATTGATGATTTCTTCTTTGACCCATTGGTTATTTAGGAGTAAGCTTCAAATTTTTACGTATTTGTGGAAGTAGCATTCAGTGATAGTGCTTTTATGATTTTAAAGACAACAGAAACAGTGGGCAGATTATTTAAAACACATATTACTTAGGGAAAATCTAGTTTATAAATAACCAAGTCTTCAAAGGTGAAACTAGGTATTGTTAGTGTGGATAAATCTAGGAAGATACTTTCAAGAAAATGTAAGGGGAGAATAACAAATTAAAGTGAAGCATGCTATTTGAAATACAAACAGAACATCCCAAGTAAGAATTTGGTGTATTTTATTTACCTCAAGAATATATGTAGGGAAATGACATCATCATAAATACCACTCTCACACCTTGTTTCATGATTTTGACTTAAAACAGTGATAACTGTGACTCAGAATGAGCAGTAGAAGGGTCCCTGTATTGAAACATTCCTGGGAGACATGCTTTCTGTGACTGAATACCAATTTCCCCTCCTACCATCCCTGGATCTCACCATGCTCCTCTCACCACATTATGCTGTTTGTGCCCATGGCTATGACCCTTTCTGAACTGGAAGCAACTTGAGGACAGTGACTGTTCCAACTTATTCTGGGCCTCTAGCTCTTCTTGCTAGCTCAAAAGTTCAGCAAAGACACTTAAGACAGGTGTGGTGGGACATGCCCTATATCCCAGCATCTCCAGAGGTTGAGACAGGAAGATCACAAGTTCAAAATCAACCTCAGCAATTTAGGGAGGCCAAAAGCAACTTAGCAAGACCCTGTCTTTAAATAAATATAAAAAAGGGCTAGGGATGTGGCTCAGTGGTTAAGTATCCCTGAGTTCAATCCCTAGTAACGAGAGAGAGAGAGAGAGAGAGAGAGAGAGAAGAGAGAGAGAGAGAGAGAGAGAGAGCGAGCGCTCAGATGAGCGAACTCATGGGGAAAATGCTATTGAGCACCTAATGCTTACGGTGAACGTAAACAGCACTCCATCCATCCACTGTGCCCTTGGAAGACTTGGACCAAACACTGACAACCGTTATGGCAGCCTCTGCCCTTGAGTAACACCTTATGTGAGTTTGTTATGAAATATAATATTCATGCAGAACAAAAATATAGAGAGCCTAAATGCAGTCATATGTGACATAATGGCATTTCAGGCAATGACAAACTGTACCTAAGATGGTGGTCCCTTAAGACTGTAAGGGGGCCCGGTGCTGTGGTGCACACCTGTAATCCCAGAGGCTTGGGCGGCTGAGACAGGAGGATTTTGAGTTCAAAGTCAGCCTCAGCAACTTAGTGAGGCCCTGTCTCTAAATAAAATATAAAAAAGGGCTGGGGATGTGACTCAGTGATAAAGCAACCCTGGGTTCAATCCCTAGAACAAAAAAAAAAAAAAAAAGACTGTAATGGGGCCAAAAATTCCTTTTTACCTAGTGATGTCATAGCCATTGGAGGTTCATTGTTATGGTTTGGATGTGAGGTATCCCCCAAAATTTCATGTATGAGACAGTGCAAGAAGTTCAGAGGAGAAATGATTGGGTTTTAAGAGTCTTAACCCAGTCAGTGATAGGGATTAACTGAGTGGTAACTGAAGTGGTCGGTGTGGCTGGAGGAGGTGGGAATTGGGGCGTGCCTTTGGGTATATATTTGTATCTGGCGAGTGGACTCTCCTTCCTGATCACCGTGTAGGCTGCTTTCCTCTGCCACATTCTTCTGCCAGAATGTTCTGCCTCACCTGGATCCCTGAGGAATGGAACCTGTTGTCTGTGGATTGAGACCTCGGAAACCCTGAGCCCTCAAATAAACTCTTCCTCCTCTCCAGTTGTTCTGGCAGGCCTTTTAGGGACAGCAGCAGAAAAGCTGACTGAAATAGTCATACGCCACACCTTCCTCCTGGGTCTGTGGTGAGGCTGGTGTGACCAGCCCTCCTGCATTAGCAGTGTGTGCAAGTGCAGGTCCACCATTCCGTACAGAACTAATGCTTGCTAATGCCAATAAGTGGCTGTTACCATTTCAGGTACTTAATACACCATACTTTTAAATAATTATTTTAGTGTGTCGTCCTACTTATGAAAAGCAAAGTTTATTGTAACCAGTGTGCTGTGCTGCTCCGGCAGCTGCCTCCTGTATTTTGTATCAATTTCATCTTTCGGTTGCATCATTTTCTCGGGGTCTTTGTTTACTGTCACACTGTTTTGCTCGTCTTCTCCCCAGGAGCAATACATTTCATATGGCCTTGGTGCATAGTTGGCCACATCATCCTCTGCGATGCTCACGCAGTGATGAAATCCCCCAGTGATGCATTTCTCAAAACTTATCCCTGTTAAGCAACACACAACTGTGTACAGTCTGATTTAAAGCAAAACCCTGTGTCAACATTCAGAAGAGAACACTAACAATACCTCACAGGCCCCTGGGGTCTCTCAGTGCTTACAACCCTCTTCTTCTAGAAGTAACCACAATTCTGATTTTTATGGTAATTATTCTTTCTTCACAGTTTATGTCCTCTATCTGTGTTGATTAAAAAGAAGAGTTTAGTTCTGTTCAGTCCTAAACTTTATATAACTGAGTAGTACTATATCATTTTGAGTCTTAATTCTTTTTTTTTTTTTTTTTTAACCAGGGATTGACCCAGGGGCAAGCTTACCCACTGGCTCACATCCCCAGCCATTTTATATTTTATTTAGAGGTATCTCTAAGATGCTTAGGGCCTCACTAAGTAGCTGAGGCTGGCTTTGAACTTGCCATCCTACAACCTCAACCTCCCAAGCTGCTGAGTTTACAGATGTGCACCACCATGCCTGGCTGAGTCTTAATTCTTTTGTTCAACACTAAGTGAGATTCCTCCGTGTTATTGCCTGCGTACATATGTCCTTCAGCATGCAGCTGAGTGGGTTGAGTCCAGCATTCTCAGCAGGTGGGCTCTATAGGCCATGTTGGTATGGCGATGGATGTATAGCAGGTGCTGTATTAGTCAGCTTCCTGTTATGATAATGAAATGCCTGAGCCAAGTAACTTATAAAGAGAAAAGGTTTATTTTGGCTCACAGTTCTGGAGTTTCCAGTTCAAGATAAAGTGGCACTATCAGTTTGGGTCTCTGATAGGGTGACAGATCATAGCAGATGTGTGTGTTGGAGCAAAGTGATTATATCATGAACCAGGAAGTAAAGAGGAAGAGACCAGGGTCTTACAATCCCCTTTGGGAGCATTCCCCAGTGACCTCAGGACCTCCAACAAGACCCCATTTCCTGAAGGTTCCTGGCACCTGCCAATAGCCCCACCCTAGGGACCAAGCCTTTGTGGTACATCCAGCATTCAAACTGTAATTATGGCCACCATCACAGGATAAGAGCTGCAGGTAGAAACGGCCTTCGGACATCCTTCTTGGGAGTTGATGCAAAGCACCGAGGCCAGAATGTGAGCATAGGACAGAAGCACCAGGAGAAGGGGGAAGAAGGAGATCACCATGGCGATGCAGAAGCCCATGAGGGCCTGGGGAGTGATGTCAGAGCAGAGGCCTGGACACAGCGAGGTGGTCACAGAAGCAGTGATAGATGAAGGCAATGTTGTCAAAGGCCATCTGGGAGGTCTGTACCACTGCTGGGATGGGCAGGAGGAGGGCGGTGAGGAGGGCGGTGAGCCAGGCACTGGCCACCAGTCTGAGGGGTCATGTGGATGGGGTAGTGCAGTGGGCAGCAGATAGCCACATAGCGGTCATAGGCCATGACCACCAGGAGGAAGGAGTCTGAGCAGTAGAGGCCATGGAACAGGTACATCTGCTAGAAGCAGGTGGAGAAACTAAGGACGTAGTCCCCAAGCAGAAATAGGGACAGCATTTGAGGGGCAGTGGTTACAAGGAAAAAGATGTCCAGGGCTGACAGGTTGATGAGGAGTAAGTGCATGGATCTGGGCTTGGCCGAACACAGCTATGATCCCAGAGACTACATAGTCTGAGGCAAGAGAAGTGCAAGTTCAAGACCAGCCTGGGTAACTTACTTAGACCTTGTTTCAAAATAAAAAAAATGAAAAGGGCTGGGGTTGTAGATCAATGGTAGAGCACCCTGATTTCAATCCACAGTACTGCAAAGAGAGAGAGAGAGAGACAATGAGGTCGGAAAAGAGAGATGCATCTGGGCTTGTGGAGGCTAGGCTCTTGCCACTGGGGTCAGATGAGCAGGTAGATTAAGAATAATATCAAGAAGATGGGGAGGAAGAGGGACTCTTGTCAAAGAGGGAATGCCCAGCAGGCAGAGATTGTCAAGGAGTCCTCTGATTCATTACAAGTTGTGCCTCCTACAGTGGATCAGATAGCTGGGTTTCTGCAAACAGAACCAGGAACATCAGGACACATCTGGAAGCCAGAGCAATCAGGAATACTGTAACTAGCATGTGCATTTTTTCTTTCCAACCATAGATCACAATTTCTTCCTTTCTTTCTTTTTCTCTTTCTTTCTTTCTTTCTCTTTCTTTCTTTCTTTCTTTCT
>JAJEJO010003180.1:0-35832 GCA_020662805.1 Glaucomys volans | reverse complement strand
TCTCTCTCTCTCTTTCTCTCTCTCTCTTCCTTCCCTTTTCTTTTCTCTTCTCTCTTTTCTTTCCTTTTCTTTTTTCTTTTCTTTTCTTTTCCAAGCATTGAACCCAGGGGCACTTGACTACTGAATCACATCCCCACGCCTTTAGAGACAAGGTCTCACTAAGTTGCTTAGCACCTCACTTTTGCTGAGGCTGACTTTGAACTCATGATCCTCCTGCCTCAGCCTCTGGAGCTGCTGGGATTACAGGCTTGTGCCACTGCACCCAGCCCAACATTTTCTTTATGTCAGGAATTTTATTGCACAGTTAAAATGCCCAGAACTGTGAAATGTCTAACAGCAATGGTTGAGAGATGTGATCCTGTTTGGTGAGGAAGAGAGGTGCATATGAATGCCCAAAGGACCGTGGGAAGAATGAAAGAACACAGAGTGGCAGCAGCTTCAGGAGCCCAGAGTTCAACCCACATAGGGAAGAAGTTTCCTTCAATCAGAACTATTGCATAATGCAAAAGGTAGCTTGGAAATTAGTGAATTCCATGTAAGAACATGTATGCAAGGGTGGAGTCTTTTTGGCTGGATGCTACAGAAGAGATTAAATACTTGGATAGGAGCTAGATTTAAATCTTTAAACAACCTTCTAAACCTAGATCTGTTGGTTCTAAAACAAACAAAAAGTTACATAAATGAACATTAATTATATTGCAAGATTGGAAGGCAAATGGAACCCATCTGAGAAAAAAAAGACTTGAGAGGTATCCATTCAAATGTTTAAATGCCAACTATAAAATCAAGTAGCTCCTTTAAGCAGGCCTGATGTTTTAGGCTAGTGCTGCGGCCACAGGGGAAGGGACATGCAGGACACAGTAATGTTGGCGAATCACTTGCCAGGTTTTGCCCACAGTCACACCACCATCTTGACTACGGTCATTTGATACAAGCCCTCCAGTCCAGATAGCTCTTCACAATTCCTGAATGGACTTCTTTAACTCAGGACCTTCTAAAGACAACAGATTCACTGGTTGAGAGTGAGTGAAGTTAGGTCCTAGAAAAACTCCACATGATTTCCTTGGAGGTTCTCCTCCAGGCCTCCAGGATTGTCTCCAGCCTCCTCCATAAGGACTTGTGCCCATGAACTCTGAGGAATTGGCGGGTTCCTTCAGGGATAGCCGGAAGAACCACTTCTGCTCTGCTCTGGAGTCAAGTCCTCTCCTTCTATGCCCCACTCCATCCTCTCATTCCATCTGGGCAGGGATGCCATGTCTGCCCTTTATCTTTGTCTCTGTATTTCCATCCTCTTGAGGATCCCCGTCCTGTGCTATCTTTATCTTTAGCTGCTTCCCCAGGGAACCCAGGAATGGCCTCCCCTTCGGCACACCCGTGCTCGGGCTCTCTGTGTCTGTCTCAGACTGACCTGGGTGCCCTGTGACCTGCCTTTGTATCTGAGTTCCTTGTCATATGGTACAGTGATCAGCCATCCTGATTTGCCCAGAGCTGTCCTGGTTTTAGGACTGAAAGTCCCTTGTTTCCCAGACTGTCAGACACTCCCAGAGGGCAGGCTTTGTATCGCTGTATGTCCTTGATAGAAGGAGTCTTTTCCCCTGATGGAATCCAAGTTGAACTCTACTTTCCCATGGAGGAGAAGCGTGCCCCAGGGTACCACAAGGTTGCTCTGTAGGTCTTCCCTCCTCCTGGTTGCTGTTTAGTGGTTCCATGCACTACCCCAGAGCTTCCTTTCTTTGTCCTACTTCAAAGGGCATCACAGACAACTGAAAAGTCATAGAACCAGTTTCGCAAGAGAAGACCAACCACTGCAGAGAATCATTCCTTTCACCCAAGGCTGTGGAAGAAGGTTACTGGGCCCGATGGTCTGGTTATTTGTCCCTTCCCAAATTCATGTTGAGACATTCCCCAAAGTCATATGCATTTGGAGGGGGAGCCTCTGGGCAATAGGACTAGATGAAGTCATGAGGGTGGGATTCCCATGGTTACATTAGTGGCTTTTTAAGAAAAGGCAGAGTTAGTATGTTGCTCTGTCCCACGATGTGATGCCCTCCACCACCTTATGACCCAGCAGGTGGGCCTACCTGATGCCCAGTAGATGCTGTTGCCATGCTCTTGGACTTCCAGAGCCATGAGCTAAATCAACTTTTATTCTTTATATACTTCCCAGTCTGTGGTATTCAGTTACAGCAACAGAAAATTGACTGGGAACTCCTGGCAGCCCAAGACCTCTAAAGTGAAACTTTACAACCCACAGAACTGAACTGAAGGAAGATGATGACCCGTTCTTTACCTTGGACTTGTCCCTCTATTGCCATCTAGGGCCAGGTAATGTGACCTCTGGAACATTGCCACTTCAACTCTGATAACCCTTGGGTAGTTCCACTTGGCTTTCTCAACACCACAGTTGGCTTCTCCTTCTAACAAAATCTTTCTCGTGTCACAGAATATTTAAGAGTGGAAACAGCCCCACAGATAGTGGTGTCCATGTTCTCTCCTCACAAGTGAAGGAATCAGATTTGGGTGGGGTAGGGGAGGGGTCGCCATCAGGTCGACAGTTAGTCCTAGAGCCAGACTTCCTGGCTCAGGCTCTGACCCTTGCCACCAGCTGAGCTACCTAGAGAACTTGGAAGTTCTGATTTCCACCTGGGGGAAAATTAGGCAAAAGGTTTTATTTTCTTCTATTTCTTAGTTTGATATCAGAGAGAGCTATAAATCACCATTTTGTTCTGAGGGCATTTCAAAATAATTTCAGATGGGCTGAGTACTAAGCAGAGGCTGTAAATGACTAGGAAAATGCTGTTTCAAGAAATGACTTAGGGCCTGGCATGGTGGCACATGCCTGTAATCCCAGCAGCTTGGAGGCTGAGGCAGGAGGATCGCAAGTTCAAAGCCAGCCTCAGCAAAAGCAAGGTACTAAGCAACTCAGTGAGACCCTGTCTCTAAATAAAATACAAAATAGGAATAGGGATGTGGCTCAGTGGTGGAGTGCCCCTGGGTTCAATCCCCAGTACTCCTGCTGAATAAATAAATATGTAAATAAGGAAGAGAGAGACTGGGCTTATTTTCATTTAAAAAAAAAAAAAAAGGTTTGGGCATCCAAACTGCACATCCTAAGCATAAATGTTTTGCACCTCTTCCTGACTCCTAATAAACCCTCTATAATGATATTTAATAAATGAATTGATAAATATAAGGGTTAACATGAGTTAAACTGAACTTTTTCCCATAATGGACCGGTCAGCAGGGATTTTTCTTAGAGCAGCTAAGTGAATGCAAACCACACTTCTCTGCAACTTGCTGTAATCCCAAGAGGTTGTTCCCACCATCCACTGGAACCATGAAGGTGCAAGGTTTGCTGGGCAACCCCAGAACTCCAGAGCCTCAAGCAGACAAGGTTGTCTAATTCTCACTTCCCTTGAACCTTGTTTTTCAAATAAAAATGACTCAGCAAGGGGAGTGACTTGGTCAAGGTCACACAGACAGTTGGTGGCAGTTTCACCAGAAGCCATATACCTTCTCCCTGCCCCGGACTCCTAAAGGCCCAGCATGGGAGAGGCACTGAAACCCGCCTGTCTAGGCCCCGATCATCTGGGGGCTGTTGTCCACATATGCGTCTGTTTCTCTCTCTGGCCTGGGGTTCCGTGGGGCCAGGGATTCCTCCTGACCTCTCTCCTAGAAAGCTATCACGTCAGTGGTGCACAGGCCCCTTGCTCCCTAATTTTCCAGAGGCAGAGATTGGGCCATGGCTGTCCTGACAACCTCAGGGGTTTCTGTCCAGCACTGCAATATAATCAGAAGCCATTCCGCTCTGTCAAGAGCTTCTGGACCAGTTCCCTTATTCTTGCCAGAAGGATGGGGAGGCCCAGAGAGGGCCACAGCTGGCAACTCGGCAGCAGAGTCAGGCAGCCCAGAATGCCATTAACTAAAGCAGAAAGAGCATAGCTTTCTCCCTCCTTTTAGAGCCCCTCTCAGAGTTGGGCGAAGGGCCCTCACTGCCTCCTCCCAACACCCTGTCTCCTGGAGCTGGGCCCTGCTGGGGCTGGGGCCAGCTCTGGGCACTTCCCCATTAGCCTTCTTGCCCTATGCCTCTGCAGCGTGGCCAGCCCAGCTGTCCTACCCAGGCCTCTGCAGCGGCTCCTTCGTCTCCCCATCCAGCTCAGGGCTGAGCCTCCTTGCATTAAACTCCCAAGCTCTACACCTCCCAGTCTGCCGGGACCTTGACCCCTAGAGAGCCCCTTCCACTGTGACCTTGAGTGATGTTTTGGGGAGACTCCCAGGTGGTCTGTTACCAGCTACCACTGGGTTTTGCTGATAATTAGAACAACAAGATTAATAGTCCTCACTGGGACACAAAACTTTATGGTCTATGGGGGCTGACAGACAGGGAAACGGGCTCAGGTGGAAGGGGTGCCCAGCCGCAGCCACCCAAGCCCAAGCAGATCTGAACCCTTGGCTTTCCTCACCCCCAGTTCAGCTTCTGTACTGACCAACGACACAAGGAGAAAGTGCTGTGAGATTCTCTGTGTGGCTGTGAAGCGTGTGTGCCACTGTCCTTGGGGCCCCTCGGATGCTCCCGAGCCAGAGGAGCAAGTGTGACTGCAGAGGCCCCTGGGCCCCCAGTCTTCCCTGCCTCTGCGTGCTCACTCTCTCTCGTTCTTTCTTGCTCTTGCCCTTTCTCGATGCCCTGTCGTTCCAAGTCCGTCCTCCTGCAGGGAGCCTTGCATGACTGCCTCTTCCTCCAGCCCCAGTGTGCTCGCCCTCTGGATTAACCAGGCCTGCCTGTCGCTGCTGCCATTTAAGATTAGGAGGCTGCAGCTGGTCGTTCATCGCACGCTGAATGAAGCTAGCTGCATGCCGGGCGCCAAGTGCAAAGCCAGCCTTCACAGCCACGGTGAACTGTGACTCAGGAGTCACGAGGCCCAGAGAGGGGAGGCAAAGAAGACTTGTCTTATGGAAGACAGCTTTCCAAATCACAGATCACGAGCAGATGAGGGGCATTCCCCAGGCCAATAAGGAAGGGGTAAACCAAGTCACAACAGGGGGAAATGCGAGAGGCATGTTAGGGGACTAGACGGAAGTTCGTTTGGAATCCAGTATAGATGGAGAGACTGGGAGTCTCAAAAGGTGAGGTGAAAGGGGTCTGTGGGGGCCAAGGGGGGAGGGGTCTCAGATTCCAGGCTAAGGAGTAAGAACTCAGTCTGAGGACACTCGAAAGCCAGACACAGCCTCTAGGCGGGCCACTAACATTGTAGTGGCATGTTTCAGAAACTTCAGAGCCACCGTGGCAAGGAGAATAGATAAGAACAGGAGAGTCTAGAGGAGGACGTTCCCTCAGGGAACTTGGTAGGAAGGAACAGAAAGAGTAATAGTGGTGACAGTAACGAGTGCCCTTGTTGAGTGCTTCCTTGTGATAACAACAGTGCCCTGGTGGCCACATATCTCATTTCATTTAATCCAAGCAATAATTTTTATTATTCCTGTTTTATAGATGAGGAAGCTCAGAGAGGTCAAGTCACAATACTTGCCTTGGTCAGAGTTAGAGTTTGATCCCTCGCCAAGGCCGGTGCCTCTTGACTCTCAAGGGTTGGAGGAGGATCTGTTTCCTTTTCTGTGAAATGAGGGTTTGTAAGCTCTGGGAATGTAGCTCAGTGGTAGAGTGCTTGCCTCGCATGTGCTAAGGCCCTGAGTTCAATCCGCAGTGATGAAAAAAAGAAAAAAAGAAAGGAAAAAAAAAAAAAACAAGAAACAAATGAAGTTTTGTTCATCCAGTAAGTTCTTTAGTTTTGTTTTTCAGGGCTGGGAATTGAACCCTGGGGTGCTTTACACTGAGCTACATTCCCAGTCCTTTTTATCTTTTTAAATTTTATTTATTTTATTTTATTTCATTTGGTACTGGGGATTGAATGCAGGGGTGCTTAACCACTGAGCCACTTCCCAGCACTTCTTTGTATTTTGTTGAGAGACATGATCTCACTGAGTTGCTTAGCTCCTTGCTAAATCTGCTGAGGCTGGCTTTGAACTCGCAGTCCTCTTGCGTCAACTTCCCAAGCCACTGGGATTACAGTCACGTGCCATCACAGCTGGCTATTTTTTAATTTTGAGACAGAGTCACACTAAATTGCTGAGGCTGGCCTTGAACCTGTGATCCTCCTGCCTCAGCCTCCTGTGCACCAGTGCACAGGGCTCCAGCATTTCTTGTGTGGAAGCTCTGTCTATGGGTGCAGGTTAAAAGGTAGTAGAGAATGCAAGAAGGGGTCACAAACATTTTCCACCCAAATTGCACAAGCCCCTGTCCCTCTCTCTGGGAAAGTCCATACACTCACTGTCCACTGTCTCTCCTTTCTCAGGTGGGAGGTCCAGCAACATCCCCGAGCCTCCATCTCAGGAATATTAAAAACTTCGAAACAGAAAATAGCCCAGCCCTCAGCCCAGGTAAAGGCCAGCTGCCTGGGCCCAGCCCTGGCACCACTCTGCCCTGGAAGGGCCAGAAATGGTGACAATCTGTCTCAGCCCCACTGTCCCTGGCCACCTGTGTGAGACTTGGGCAGATGCAAAAGTGACAAGAAAGAAAATGAAGTTATAAATATTTCTAGGAAGAACCCGGGCTGCCTTCCCCAGCCTGGGCAGGAGCCTGGTAGAGCTCTGGGGAGGAAAGTTCAGAATCAGCGCCCACCGCTGGGGCCTCTGGCATGATTGTTGTCACCCCCCACTGCCACCATGAGGAGTGTGGTCTGAGGGAAGGGCATTCACTGTGGAGCACACACACCTGGGTTCAAATCCCAGTTCTACCACTAACCAGCTGTGTGTCCTTGGGCACGTGACTCCATTTCCCTCTGCCTTTGTCTTCCCTTCGTGGAGGAGGGCGATGGTTCCAGGAAAGGTTAGTGACATATTCTATGTAGAGTATTTCTCAAACTGTGAAGTGCGGTGGACCATCACCACCACAGCCCACGGAGGCCACCCCCAGGTGTCCGTTCCTCTGAGGCTGTTCACCTGGGGAAGGCTGAGACCCTTCCACTTCTCTTCAGGACTGTGTTGGCCCTGTGATGGGTTGCCATGGTGAGGAGCTCTGCTGAGCTGGAGGGGGCCCCTGGGGTGGACGTGAGGAGTGCAGGAGGATCCCTGGTTGCAGCAGAGATCTGGGGGTCACCAGCTGGGATTTAAGCCCTTCCTGTTGTTTGACAGGGAAAGTGACATACCAAGGTCACACAGATGGTCATCAGTAGAACAGGACTGGAACCCAGTCACAGGCACTACTTCAGTACTCAACTCAGCATTCACCTCCAAGGCTTAGGAACTAGTGGCTGGTGACTGAGTCCTCAAGCCAGCCTTCTGAGACAGTTAGGGTCATAGGGATTCAGATTCTGGGGCCAGACTGCCTAGGTTCAGATTCTGGACTGCCTCTTACCAGCTGTACAACTTTAAGCAAGCGTCTTAGCCTCTAGTGCCTTTGCTTCCTCAACTGTAAATTGGGATCATAATAGGTTGTTGGCAACATTGACTGTGTCAATACAAATAAAGTTCTTAGAACACGCCTGACATGTAGTGAATGTCAGTCAAGTAAACTGAGGCTTAGAACACTAAAGTAACTGCCCGATGCCACCCAGTGGTCATTGACCGAGCTCAGCTCGGAAGGCTGAATTTGTTTGCTTAGGCTAAACTGCCTGCCTTGCTGGCTATTTGTAGATGATTGATGTTTTCAACTTAAGAGACTGGATCCCCACCCAGCGGACTCCTAGATGGAGACAAGCTGTTAGGCTCCCGGTCTGGGCCCAGCTCTGGGTCTGTTTGCTGGGGTAACCCACTGCCTGCCCTCACCAGAGACAAAGCCTCTCCATTTGTATGGCCGGAGGTGTGGTCTCCTCCCTGCCCACAGGACACATGCTTGGGGTGGGAGACCCTTAGACAGGAACCCCAGCACAGTGGGAGTGAGCAGATCCAGGAAAGTGTGCCAGGAGGAGGAGGGCATGTGTCTGGGTGTAATGCAAGGGCCTCAAGCCAAGTGCAAACTGACAGTGCTCTGAATAAACAGCGCTGATGGAAACAAGGTGGCTGCAGAGGCAAGTTAGGGTGCCCTACCCTGGCCTGCTGCGTCCTGACGCCAGGCACGCCCCTGGCCGTGCAGTGAGCACAGGACACTAGCGAGGGCCAGGCTGGCCAGAAGCAGCTGCCGTGCTCAGTCTGCTTCCTGCCTTCCCTCCAGGGCTCACAGCCCATCAGGGGAGGAAGTGACTCATCTTCCTAGAGGAAGCAGGTGGCGTGCTTCCCAGCAGCCGTCATAAACTGCCGAGCCACATAATGAATCCCAGGCAGTGGCGGGCTGGGTTTCTAGAGATCACCCGCTGGCTTCCCAGAGCAGCCTCCTCGGGAGAAGAAAGAAACCGCTGTCCTGGACGAACACTACCAGCGCCTACCTGCCCGGAGGGGCCCCAGTCCGTGTGCGAGCTCCGTCCTTCAGATGAGAAAACTGGGGTGGAAAGAGTCAAGTAACACACGGGTCTAGAATCTCAGTTTGGGAAGATGACCCAGCTCTGGAGATGGACGAGGGTGAGGGTCACACAGCTCTGTGAATGTACTCGATATTACTGACTCATACACTTACAAATGGGTACAATGGTAATTTTATGTGGTGTGTACCTTACCACAATGAAATAAATACTATAACTGAGAAGTAACACCAAGTGGAGAAGCCGGAGGCCACACCCGAGCAGTCCTGCCCAAGCACGCTGTTCATAACGCCCCTATATTGTCTCCCTTGCAAGTGGAGATAAGTGACCTGGCAGATAGGAAGGATAGTGGCCTGGACATGGCTGGGCAGAAGGACAGGTGCCACTCAATGTCAGGCTGAGAAAGATGGTTTATGTGGGGGAGGGGGAACTGTGGCAGGATTTTTTGTTTATTTTATTTTTTAATTGACTTTTGCATCTTGGCTGAAATTTTTTTTGTTATAGATGGACACAATACCTTTATTTATTTATTTTTTTATGTAGTGCTGAGGATTAAACCCAGTGCCTCCCACGTGCTAGGCAAGTGCTCTACCCCTGAGCCACAACCCCAGCCCTATTTTTTGGTATTCATTTATTTCTGGTACTGGGGATTGAACCTAGTATCTATCACTCTATCACTGAGCTACATCCCCAGTCCTTCATTTTATTATTATTATTATTATTATTACTATTTTTAAAATTTGAGACAGTGTCTTGCTAAGTTGCTGAGGGAGCTTGCTGAATTGCTGAGGCTGGCCTTGTGGAACTTGTGATCCTCCTGCTTCAGCCTCTTAAGTCACTGGGATTACGGGCAGTGTCACCACGTCCATCTGTGGCAGGGTTTTAAGCAGGAGGCCCATGGAGAGATCTGCAGGTTCCAAGCTCCCTCTACCTAACAGTAAGATTGAGTAGAAGGTGAGACTGGAGGTAGGGAGGAGGTTGGGCCCATGCAAGAGATGCTGGTGGCACAGACCCAGGCAGAGGCAGTGGGGTGGAAAGAAACAGGCAGGTGTGCAGAGAGAGGGAGGAACAGGCAATGGCTGCTCTCCTTCTGGAAGGAGCTACTCTGGAAGCACCCTTGGACAGAGATCCTTCCAGAGGCCCCACCTCCCTGACCGGAGTCTCAGAGGAAAAGTCACGGCACAGAACTCCACTCTGCCTCGAGGGGGCAGTGTTGCGAAGTCTTCAGGGAGCCGGGTCCTTGTGACCAACTATCCACAGCTTGGACTGACGCTTGCTCCCATCCAATCCCCACCCCAGCTGTGCCTCCCCTCCCAGCCTGACGCACTGCCCTCCATCAATGTTCTTTCTCCAAGGGCACAAATTATTAATAACTGTAACCCTACGCTTGACGCTTTACACTAACAGTGGTACATGCACTAGCTTATGTGGTCCTTCCAAAAGAGGGGCAGAAAAGAATGAGATCCGTTCCCAATCCCCTCCCCACTCCATAAGGAAACCAAGGACCGGGCAGAGGACAGGACTTGAGTAATGCCAAGATATGGTGGCAGAGCCAGGGCTGAGGGCCCAGATCAGCCCATGCCCAGTTGAAGCCCTGGAAGCATCTGCGGAGCTCTGGCTGTTATCGGAGACCACCAGCTTCCCTGCTGAGTCCCCATTTTCTCCCACCTCAGGGAGTCCTTCCCAGTGATTTTTATTCCCATGGGTTGTCACTTAGGTGTACTGATGTGACACACACCTGCTATGAGGTACTTCCCCCTCATTCTCTGCTTCCAGAAGTACAAGTCATCACCCTCACTATCATTGCCATACTGACAATGGCTTGTGTCTGCTCAGTGGTCAGAACTTAGTAAGTACTGACTGATTCATCCAAAAGTTCATCTCAGCCTTGATAGCTCTGGGAGGCATTTTGCAGACAAGGGCATAGAGGAACAGAGAGGGAGATTGACTGGCTCCAAGTTGCCCAGCAAGGCCTCAGGAGAAGTTAGTCTCCTTGGCAAGATAAGCTGTGCACTTGCCAAGAAGAAGGCAGGGCAAGATAATGGGGTTCAGTGCAGCCTTATCAGGAGGTTTCTTGTCATCCTATCTCAAAGAGGACGCTGAGCCTCAGAGAGCTTCTTACTGGATCAGGTTGAACTGTCTGATGCCTAAGCTCATGTGCTTTCTGGGACACAGGATACCACTTCCAGGAAAGGATGCAGAGTTTGTGGCACAGTCTGAAGGCCATGGGGCCCAAGAGAAAGTCACTGCTGGGATGAAAGAGCCTGTGAGCAGGGAGGATGGCCTCCCAAAGGTGTGGAGGTGGGAGGAGCCCCTGGGCAGGGTTAAGTTGCTAAAAAGGTGGGTGGGCTGGCCAAGGAGGGCAGCTCACTGTTCAGCCTGGACCCCTCCCGGACCCCGCCTGGCCTGCAGCCCGCGCTTCTCCTCTCATGGTTGGGACGTGAGCCGCGTGGGAATGGAGGATTGTGCCAGTGAAGCGGGGAAGCCCAGAACGCTTGGCAGGTGAGGCTTATTTCTCATCTGTTGGCCAAGGAAACTGAAACCAGGGGGAGGGAGAGACAGCAACCCCCCCCCACGGTCACCACACTGTCCAGGCCTCAGATGGCCAGTCTGAAAAAGGGAACAGTTGAATTAAAGGAGCGCCACACACTTCCCGCTCTGACCTCTGAGAACCCTGCATCCATCTCTGCAGCTCTTGGCCGGCGCCCCAGCCCCTGCTGTGTGTAGACCTGATGCAGAGCCCTGGGCGAGTCACCTCTGAGTGGCAGTGTCCTTACGGGTGAAATAAGTCTGACATTGCCTTCCTTGGGCAAAGCCAATGAACCAGGCAGGGGCGTCTCCACAATCAGGGGTCTGAGCCCAAGGTGGCATCTGAAGCAGAGGAAGGCCACAGCGCTGACCAAGGAGGCCCCCGCTTGTCCACCCAGCTGAGCGCTCATTTATAGATATCCGCTCCCTGACTGGCAGACCAGAGGGAAGTGGGATCGAAGGTGCCGACGCGGCATTTTGGAGCCTTTCTCAGGAAGAAGCCTCTGGTCATTCTTCCTCTTCTCCCCCTCGCCCTCATCTTCTGGGCAATCTCACAGTGACCCTCAGGACCATGCTGGAGGTGGGTGATGTGATGTCATGATCTCCATTTAACAGATGGGAAGACTGAGACCCAGAGGGAGATTTGTCCAAAGTCCCACCGCAGGGTTGTGGCAGAGCCGGGACTAGAATGGAGTTCTCTAATGTGAAGCCTAGATCCTTCCCTTGTCCCCCAAAGTGGATGGTTCTGTAAGATGAAGAGTTCCAATTTTGCCTGTTTACAAACCTCACGTCTCTAAGTGGGTTGCCTAAGAGAGGGGAAGGGCTTGGGATCTGCCAACTGTTCAGGATTTGACAATAGCAACAGGCTTAGCATGAGACGCAGAGCTCTGCCAGCATTGTGGAGCCCTGGGAGCTGCAGAGTTCTGCCAGCCATGCCGGCTTTGCCAGCAGCACAGGACTCTCAAAAAGGCATCAAGTTTTGCAAACTGTGGGAATCCACAGATGGTGTTGGGACCCACACATCGTGGGGCTCTATAACAAGCACAGGGCGCAGCACTTACCATGTGTTGGGGTAAAGCCAGGTGCAAACCAGTGTGGACAGACTTTAAGCCAGGGCCATCCACAGTGGGACTTCCCTGTGGGACTAGCCCAGGATCGGTGAACCTAAATGTCAGGATCCTTGTTCTAATTCCATAGCTCTGAGTTCAGGAATATTCTGGTCCCAGTACATACCCAGACTGTTCCATGTATAGAATTTTTTTTTTCAGCTTCTGGAGCCAAGATGGGGCAGTGACGTCTAAAGCAACCTTCCCTCTCTCAACTGTGCACCTGCAATTTGAAGTCTGGAAAGTTTTACCTCTGCTAGTCTCTATGAAGTCTCACAGTGCAGACTTTAGATTGAAGGATTTAGAAAGAACTATGGAAAGAACAAATCTGGTTTTCTCCAGCAGGATCAGTGTCTGTTCTTTCCATCAGTCCAAGCTAACTATTAACCTGTCTCGGTGGGCATGCATTCACGTTTCTGATTTCTCAAAGATGCATTCCTTCACACAACATTAGGCATTCCACTGAGCGCCTACTAGTGCCAGGCAGATCTGGCACTTAGGCATTCCTACTTTCTATAAACACCCTCATGCAGCCACTAGGAGCCCAGTGGGGCTGCGGGATGCTTCTCTATGGTTGCCCTGAAAGCTGGACCCTGAATCTGTTATCCCCTTCCAGTGCAAAGATCCTATTCCCGGAATGGGATCTGGTTCACTTCTTTATCTTGGGTTTGGGGGAACCCAGGGGTCTTTCTCTGAGAAGACAGCCTGGGGAGAGGAAAAAACCTAGTTCTAAAATCAGAGATCCAAAACATGGCCCTGCAATCAACTAGCTGGGTGATCTCTGACAAGAGACCGGCCCCTCTTCTGCAAAGTGGGGACTACCTGCCCTTGGGGTCCATGGGCTTAGCCCATGGGAGCACAGTGCCAACTGGGAAAGCAGATTAGTTTTTTTTTTCCGTCTCCCCTGCCCTGAGCCCCACCTCCAACCGCTCCCTGCCCTTCAGCCCTCCAGGCTTGGCCTCTTTATTGCTCCCTGAACTTTCCCAACAGCCCTACAAGGGAGGGTTACTGTCCCTTCTTTATAGATGAGGGAACTGATAGTCAGGGAGGTGCAGACTTGGCTAGCACAAGCTGGCTGCGGCGGGACCTGTCTGGCAGCCAGGCTTCCATCTTCTCTCCTCAGTTAGAAATCTCTGGGACTTTCACAGTGCCCTTCTGCTCCCCCTTGGGCATCTAGGTGGCTGTGACTGACCTACGAGGGCTGCCACTGTGCTTCCAGGGTGCTCTTAGGCTGGATACTTGGGGGTTATTGTGTGAGAGGGGACAGGAGTTCAGTAAAAGATGGTTCAGTGGGGGAAACGGCTCTCCATGGGCTCAGGCCATAAGAGTTCTGCCAGGGGGACAAGGGCTTGGTAGAAGGGGCTCAGAGGAGAATGGGAGCGCACGAGGAGATTGAGGAATCAGTGTTGCAAGGCCCCGGGCGGAGGGAGGCCCATCAGCACCTCCTGCACCCCCAGCTCTCCACTGCTAGCAGAGTGGGGGAAACATTCAAGGGAAAGGCAGTTGCCAGAGGCTGGGGAGGAAGGCGGGCCAAGCCATCGGGAGGTGGGATTATAGCCTCCTCCCAGCAAGGGCTGGACCCAAACAAACCCAGCCTCCTCCTCCACTCTGGCCCCTGGCTGTTCCAACCAGAGATTGGAGGAAACCAAGGGCTGGGGGGAGAGGGAGGGCTAGGGCAGAGGTGGGGGTCAGGACAGAGAGAGAAGGACCAAGTACTGGGAAACAAGGCACTTGGAGAGGGGTGAGCTTGATCAGGAACCCCTGAGCCTGCCTGGAGAGGTGACTGCTGTCTGGCTAGTGTCGCCCAAGAAGCATCGCCCAGTGCATGGGGTTCCTCACATCGACTTGTCCCTGCTGTAGCTTGCCAGTTGCTGTCCTCGGGAGCCCCAGGGCAGGCTCGCTTCCTTCCTCTTGCTAAACTGAGGTTGAATTAGAGGCTGGAACTCTGCACTCCACAGTCATGGGACCTAGGATAGGTAAGTCCCAGCCAGGTGTGGAAGGGCCTTGGAATGGGGAAACTGGGTGTGCTGGGGAGGAGGGGCACACAGGTCTCCGCACAGAGTGAGGCACAGGCTGGAGGTGCGCTGACTGACTGCAGGAGCGGGAAGGGACATGGTTCACTCAGCTGGAGGCGGGAAACCCAAACATACCTCTTGACCAGACAGAGACCTGGAGGTCTGCCCCAGCCCCTGCTCAAGCCTGTTTCTCCCACTGAAGGAGACAAGGGTAGAGAACCACAGAGAGAGAGAGAGAAGGGTAGCAAGCCAGAACATGCACGGGGACGGGAAGACAGGCAGGCAGAAAACAGGGATCAACAGGTGTTGCAGGAGCGAAGGGAAAGAGCAACCCTGGAAAAAGGGTGGCAGCTGCCACTGGAAGGGACCCAAGCAGGATGCTGGGAGGAGAAGGAAGATCACAGAACACTCAAAGACAGACCTGCAGAGAGCAGCAGGGACCTACCCCGGCTGTGGTGGGGCAGGGAGGAGGCTGGAAGGTTAAGGTCTAGAAGCCTCCAGAAGCTCAGCTTGGAGAGGGGCAAGGAACACTAGGGGTGAGGGTGATATTTCTGGGAGCTGAGCTCCAGACCCAACCTATCTTAAGCAGCAAGAGAGGACAGAAAAGAAACAGTGTCTTTAGACAGCCATTCCCAGCTGCAGTCCCTGCAGAGCTCACCTCTGGCCTCCTTCCCAGCTGCCTTTGTCCTGGCTGTGTTAGCCTCACACCCTCTCAGGCAAGGATGGACTTGCTCTCTGGAGCCTCACACTGAGGGCTGCAGAGGAGGCCCAGGGGACAGACCCAGCCAAGGTGCAGCCCAGGGTCGCCAGATGGATGCAGCCACAGTGTGGGGACCATGGCATGGCAGGAAGGGTGGAGTGGACACTTCCTCTCAGGGGACCTCACAGGAGAGAAGAGAATGAGGTCACACTTGCAGTGGGGGAGAGGGGAGTTGGCTTGAGGGGTGGCTGGGTCACTGACTCACCAAATTCCCTGTCAGGTTTGGCTCGGCATGGATGGGAAGGTTGGAGACCAGTAGATGGGAACCACCAGACACTGGTTGTCCTGCACCTGCTCCCAGTCTCCATCCCTACCCCATCCTTGCCCCTGCAAGGCCCAGCTCTGGAAAATTCTTTAGCTGCCCCTTAGTGTCCCACACATAGAACAGGAGGCTGACCCTGCATCTGCCCACTGCGTCCCCAGAAGCCACTTTTAGTTATGTTGTCTGAACCCCTCCTGGGCTGTGGCCAGGTTCACTGTGCACGCCGAAGGATGAGGGGAAATACAGGGCCTGGAAAGAATCCTAGGGCCAGCTGACCGATGGAGAAGGGCCTGCTGTTCCCACCATGGTCAGACACCAGAAGAGGCAGGGTCAGTTGTGGCTTCTGCAGAGCCCCACCACCAGCTGGCCACGTGCCCTTAGGCAACATGTAGAGTTTCCCTGTCTGGGCGGGGAGGGGTTGAAGAACATAATCTCCCTGTGCTGTTCCCACGGTGTGAGCCTGAGAACCCACTTTGCCACCTCTGCACCCTGGCTCAGGAAGGACCCTGATCACATCCCATTCTGGTGAATTTTGCCCTGTTTCCCAATCTTCCAAACACCAGCTCCTCCAGGAAACCTCCAGGGTTGACTGTCCCAGCTGGAGGGAACCTCTGCCAGTCAGCATCCGCATGCTATATGCCCCTCTCTGGGAGGTTCTTCCTTCCTTGCTCCCAGCATTGCAGCTAGTGCTCTCTGCTCTCTGCAGCCCCTCTGTGTTCAAAGGGGAGCCAGCTGTGTTCAAATCCCAGCTCTGCATTACTGTGTTTTTGTTTATTTGTTTATTTTTTGATATTGCAATTGAACCCAGGGGCACTTTACCACTTAGCTGCATCCCCAGTCTTTTTTCTTTTTTGTTTTGAGACAGAGTCTGGCCTTGAACTCACAATCCTCCTGCCTCAGCCTCCTGAATTGCAGGGATTACAGGTGCGTGCCACCACATCTGGCTAATGATTGGAGAATGAACAGATCTTGGTGGAGTTGATGGAGCAGCTCCAAGGATCTGGGCCAGCAGATCCTTGGCCCAGGTTGCTGCACTGGGCCTTGCCTGCTGGGCCAGGTCTCAGGCAGCTAAGAACCAGGTTCGAGCTGGCCTAGACTCCCTCTAGGGTAGCAGGCATTCATGCCCTATCCCTGTGATTTGGTTTTTTTATCCATGCAGTGGATGGGGAATGGGAGGTGGTGACCAAGAGGTCACCTGGTTCCTTTTTTTCCTGATAATCTTGGTCTCTCCACAGGGGCAGGGCCAGATCTTCCCATCAGTGTTGGGGTCTTGGCTATCTCCAGGGTACCTGCCTGGGCCTCAGCTGCATCCTCAGGGTAGAGCTGCTGCCCCTCACACGCTACAGCCCAGAGCCTCAGTGTGAATGTCTGAAATGGTGGAGAATGATGCCCATCTCAGCATGCTGGGAGCTCCCTGGGGGTAGGGCCTGACTTTATCCATTCCTGGGGACCCTGAACCAGCTTGGGGCTGGGTGGAGATGGGGTGGTGGGAAAGTGCAGTTCATAAACTGTCCTCCCTGCTCTGAATGGCCCCGGCCTCCCTACAGGTTTCTTTGAAGACCTGAAGCCTGCACTGAGCCAGGCTCGGTGCTAACGCAAGAGATCCAGGATGGAAGCAGGCAGGGGTCCTCAGGAGCTCCTGGGAGACCAGAGAGTCAGACACAGATCACTGGGTAACAAAACCAAAGCTTGAAACAGGCAGAAAGTTGGCCAGCACAGAGTAAGGCCCAATCCATGCCCATGCGGGTTGGGGTTGGGGGTGGGGGAGAACTCCAGGGGAGTGGGCATCAACAGGGCCTCCATAGGATGCATGTTCCAGGGGGTCAGAGGGCATTGCAGATGCTTAGAAGTTACTAGACCTGGCATGTTTGTGGGGACAGAGTGCTGCCCAGTGCAGTTGGAGTAGGGGAGGTAACTGGTGATAACTCACAAAATTAAGACAAAGAAGCTGATAGGGCCCCATCACAAAGAGCTCATATGCCAAGTTAGGTGTATGGACTTTGTCTTTCTATAGCAATTGGGAGCTATAGAAGGTATGCGAGGAGGGCAGTGACCATGCTTCTGTGACTGAGGGAGTTTGTGTCTTGGGGACACTCATAACCCCACTCATGTGGACAGCACTTTTATGAGTACAGAACACTCTCATGTCCATCTTACAAATGGAGAAGCCAAGACCAGGAGGAGCCCATTTACCTGCCCCAGACCAGGCAGCTATTCAGTGGCGGAACCAGCACTCATACTCAACCTCCTGCTGGAGCCTGGGCCCTCTCTGGCCCTCTCCGGCCCTCTCCTTGCCTTCTTTCTTGATGAGTCTGCATCTTAGGCTCCTGGGTGTCCTGCTTGTGCCTGGTGGACACAGGCCTGAGGGGCCAAGTCCCTCTTCAGACCTTGGATTTGGCAATGTTCAAATAGCCTTAAGATAGGTCTTTGGATGACCTGGTTCCTGGAGGCCTTACCCAGGATGGAGACTCCTGATAGGAAGTGAGTTGAGAAATGTGTCCCTTTAAGAAGTCAACTGAAGCACACAGAGCCATGAACCAGGTACCACATGGAGCAGAGGCAGAATGGCCTGGGTCGTTGGCTGCCTGTCTGTGAGCCTCATTTCTTTTTTTTTTTTCCCCCTCCTGCCTTAGTGTAACCTATCCAGTCAAGAAACTGAACTCAGAATCCACTCCCGAGGAGGCCCCGGGACGCACCGGGCTTGTAGGTATTCCAGCACATGTGCCTCATCTCTTAGTTTTAGGCCTGAGTTCTCTGAGGGCTCAGGGCTCACCCTCCCCCACAGGCCCTGGTCCCTATTTTTAAGGTCATCATGGGTCTAGATGGGGTAGCTGGAGACAGAACTGGGAACAGAAAGTCCCAGCACAGGGTCTCTGACCCAGCTCGGAAACCACCAGAAAGTGTCTGGCCAGACAGATCTCCCTCAAGAAGCAACAAATGGGCCTCAAGCATGTTGTTGTCCTCCCAAAGGACCACTCAAGGGTCCTGCCAGAAGGAATTTCCCCAGAATGACAGCCAAGACCAGCGCCTGCTCAGAGACCCCCCTTCCTGCCTTTGACTAATTCCCTTCCACAGTGCTGGGCAGGGTCAAACTGGAAACTGGAGCCTGGAGGCCCTTGCTGCCCAGCCGTACTGTGAGCACCTGGGCAGCCCCTGCCTCTAGCCCAGGCTTCAGCCTTCTCATCTCCTTGCTTTTTAGTTCAACTCAACAATAGGCTCTTCAGTTGGGCCAGGCCTTGAAAGATAAGTGGCTTGTTGGAGAGGAAGGACATTCCAGGCTGAGGGTACAACATGTACAGAGGCTTAGAAGTGGGGAGGAACAGGATGAATTTGGGGAATGACGAGAATCTATTGGGGCCAGAAGATAATGTTCTCTCAGGGCAGGGAGATGAGGCGTGAGTAGTTCCCAGTAGCCTTGGTCTGAGACTAGAGTCTGGTGGACAGGGAAAAGGCAAGGGAGTCAGTCACTGTGGAGGATCTGAGGACAGCTGTGTGCCAGACCTGGGATGTTTTCCCTCAGGCCTGCCCAAACCTCTGTGAGACATGCACTATTCTCTCAAGAGAAGGAAATGAGGCTTGGAGAAGCTAAATAAGCTGCCCAGGGTCACACAGCTGCAATATAGCAGAATAAATATTTGGATCCAAAGTCTTCTGACCCAGAGAGTTTGAACTAATATAATCCATCAGGACAGGTAGAGAGGACAGTCCCAGCCCTGGGGGAGCTTACCACCTAAACGAGCAGATAAGAGAAAGACATAAACAGCCAGAGAAGGACGAACTGCAGCTGTGGAAAGTGGCCCGGAGGAGCGTGCTATGGAGGGAGGAGACGGCTGACCTGGGCCACAGGACTAGGCAGAAGATGGCAGGTGAGGGACCCCACGGCAACTTAGAAGGTAGGGCTCAAGGCAAGGGCTAGTCACAAGAAGCCTGGCCTCCTGCCATCCCACACCTGGAGGGAGGTGTCTGCCACCATCTTGAGGGGTGCACCGTTTGCTGCTGGGAACACTCCTGCTTCCAGGTGCAGGCTGTGGGTACGTTAGTGCCAGAGGCTAGCAACTTTTCCAGTGACACTGTCCCGTCCTCTGCACCTGGAATATGAGTCCAGGGTGGATCCCTCCTTCCATTCCATGCTCCATCCTTGGGGCACATGGCAAGGGTCTCTCACTCTCACTGGGCACGTTTGGCCACTGTGGCTTCTGTTACCTTTATCCACTCATGCCTCCCAGACCCCCAGAGTTCTGTCTCCAGCCCATGTCCTCTCTCCTGGACTCATGGCCTTCTGGGCATCTCCCTCTGGTGCCTCTGCCACCCAGATACACCATGTCCAATGCTGAACACATCACCACCCTATGATTCTGGCTTTCATTGATGGTTGGTCCAGATGGAAAGCTGTACCTCTCTCCAGCCCTGTGTCACTGCTCGGTCCCACTGTCCTCTCCAGCTTGGGCCCCTGCTCTACCTCGGTGCTCCAGCTTGCCACTCTCTTTGTCCCCTAAGCAATCTTTATACTTTCATACTTCTGCCCTTTTCTCTGATGTTTTTTCCTCCAGGAAAGCTTACAAACCCTTCCTATCCAGGCTAGGGCCTCTCTGCTGTGTTTCCAAAATAGCCTTAAATACCCAGAGTCGCAGCATTGAGCACCAGCACTGAAGTCTTTTGGACGTCCCCCACCCCTCAACACACACCCCGGGAGCTCCCCAAGGCAGGGACTGGACTTTCTGCCTCTGGGGCTCCAGGCCCTGTCAGTGTGTATAGAATGAATTTTCACTTCACTTTTAGGACCAGCTAAGTGCCAACTCTGTCCCTGCTTTGGTGACCCTGGGCAGGTTATGGGTCTCTTTGGCCCATTTTCTCCCGGCTCAAAGTGGTTAGCCCAGTTCCGTATTCCTGTCCAGGAGTCTCCCCAAGCCCATTGTCACTGGGATGTCAGACAGGGAAGCCCACAGGTGAAGAGAGCCAGGGAAACCGGTGGGCGATTACCCCTAGCGAGGCTCCTGCAGGACAAATTGTCATGAGCAGGACACTGTGAACCAGCTGAGGTCATCATATGGGAGTGTGGACTGCTATTTTTTCAAGAAAAATACCCCTAACTTGGAGTTTTGTGTGAAATTTCCTGATTTTTAAATGCTGGCAACTAAAAAACAGTCAGTGAGCCAAAACTGTAAACCCCAGCCCCCACCAACAGATGGACGGTCAAACGTGTCCTCAGTCAGGACAATTCCAGAAGTGGCAGTCTCGTCACTGCTGCACTGGGGCTCCGGCTCGACTCTCCCAGTCCTGCCTCTGCCTTGTCTTCTGCCTCTGAGGTTCCCGCCATGGCCTGGCACCGTGGGAAGGGCAGTGTGGGGAGAGGCCTTGTTCTCTGTGTACAGGAAAATTAGGAAAAAACAAAGAAGTTCTGGAATGCAGTTGGTGAGGACTGCGAAGGGACTGGGGTGGAGTCAGGGTGGGGACACAGATGGTGAGGCAAGGGACCAGGAGCCAGTCTGCAAAAGGAGGTATTCCAAAGGGGGCTGTGCTATTTCCAGGATCAGGAGGAGGGGAGAGAGCAGAGTGGGGTGAGTCTCCCCACAGGAAGGAAAATAAGCTATTCTGAGTTCTGGTGGTCAGGCCTGCAAACAAACTCCCTGGTGGTGGTTTGGGGCAAAGACTGACAAGTCTGGTACTTGCAAGTCACCTTGGAGTTGACCTAGGACGGCCTTCATGCAGCGTGAGAGGTGAGCCTCATTATTCCCATCTTACAGAGGCTTGGAGAGGTCTAATAGCTAGCCCAGGGCACACCACAGCTGAGAGGTATTGCTGTCTGTGAGAGGGGAGACAGGCTGGAACATTCTGGAGAGTATCCTGAGTGTGCCCTCCACAGGCTGACCCAGAGTTGTCCTCAGGGCTCTGTCTTGGCATTTCTAGGAACCTGTTGCTTGCCCTGTTTCTCCTGAAGTTTCAAATCCAGGCCTCAGCTGTGAATGCTGCGCACCCATCACACTGTGGTCCCCTGGACTGGAGGCCATATGTCCCTCTCACCACTTTCTTCTTCCTGGCTCTTTCCTGAAGTGTTCTCTCAAGCTGTGGGAAGAGCATTGATGGTCAGTGAGTGACTGAGAAACTGAAAAATGGACTGGTAGAATGAGAGGCCATCCCCATGCAGTCACTGACAATTCACAGGAGGCAAGCTGGACCAGAGTAGGAAATGACCACATAAGGATTATAAGGCCACACATGCAGCCACCATCTCATAGCTGCCGTTGAGGGCCCAGGAGTCAGACAGATCTGACTTCCAGTCCCAGCTTTGCCTTTGTACCAGCCCCCAGACCCCAGAGCAGCTGCTTCCTCCCCTGAACCTGTTTGCTCATATGCATCATGGAGTCCCAGCAGCACATCAGAAGATGGGTGGGAGGGTGCCCATGCGTGCCCAGCCCTCCCTTGTGCATAGTGATGCTGCGTCTACAGCAGTCCCTGCTTCTGCTGAGCTCCAGCTGCCTGGACAAACTCCACCATCGGGTCTGCTATTCAGGGCTGGCACGTCGTAGGGATAAGGGGAACTGAAGAGTGCTGTCCCAGCTAGGGCTGCGATGACCTCCCTCCCCCTACCCCAACCCTCTGCTGTTGAACTCTTGCCTGCTTCTCTGGTTCTCAATGTAGCAGTGCTTGTTGCTGCTGCGAAGCAAGTATGGAAGCCGGGGGAGTGGGGCAGGGGGTGTTGTGGCAGAAGGACAGCCAGCCGTCAGAAGGACTGGCTGCCTGACAGGGAAAAGAGCAACATTTAGTGAACACCAGCATTCATCCTGTCAATGCTGGCTCTCCAGGCGTGACCAGCACAACCTGTCCATACGGCAGAGTTTATTG
Source organism: Glaucomys volans (assembly GCA_020662805.1). Lineage (NCBI taxonomy): Eukaryota > Metazoa > Chordata > Mammalia > Rodentia > Sciuridae > Glaucomys > Glaucomys volans. The sequence goes on along the minus strand of JAJEJO010003180.1, from coordinate 13,870 downwards.
CTCACAGCACTAAGGGGCTCTACCGTCACTCAAAGCTTGGGCAGTGTCTCTGCAACAGGGGGGAGTAAGGTCAACATTTATGAAGAATGACAAATGTGTTTTAAAGCCTTTTAGTACAGGAGGGAAGGGGCCGGGGTTGATTAGGACAGGATCAGCTTTGGAAACTACAGCAAGGCGAAGATTTGGGGAAGGGACTCAAAGGCCCACACTTTGTGGATGGTCTCCCCTGAAGAGTTGATCAGCCTTCCATGAAGTCCCCAAAATGAACAGTCCATCCATTTGCTTGGGCCGGTCAGACTGGGAAGAGACAACATGACAATGAAGACAGTGGACTGGCTATGTCACAGGAATGTGGAGAGTAAGGGGTGGTTTCAGGGGACACCAGTGCCCAGGTCAACTGTGAAGTAGATCTTGAGGCTCTCAGTGGATGCTCCGCACTGGAGAGGAGGGATCACAGTCCCTGTGTTGCCTGTGAGGGATCAAAGGGGCTGCTGATCTAAGACCACATGGTAGGGCTGCAGAGGGGCAGGGAGTCATCCCCTCCAAAGCCCGTGAGTGTGCATGGAGAGAAGGGATGCAGCTCCTCAGCCCTTGGGGTTGAGTGGGGCTTGGGCAAGAGGGAGATAGTCCGGAGATGGAAGATGGTGATGTCAGGACAGAAGAGTCCCTTGGAAGAGGATGCTACGTACATCGTTGTGTACATGGAAGCGATGGCTCCCTTTGGGCTGTGTTAACCTCTGGGGTGCTTGAAGATTTATCAGGAAAGGGGAAGGAAACAAGGGGTCACCGTGTGCCAGGCATGGGGCCAAGTGCCCTACCTGCATCATCCCCTCCAGGCAGCGTAGGGGAGGAGTGATTTCTCGTCCTCTCCACCACTATGTTCATGGCTGCGGCATCTACAACAAAAGATAGATTAACCAAAATCGATAAGAAGAAGCCAGTTTGGAGGCAGTGAAGCTAGTTTATATATGTTTTCTCATACAACAGCTATTTTCTTAGCTACTTAAAGCAATTCCCCATGTGTAGGGATGCAAATTGTTCTCATAAAGTTGTTTCTAACAGTAAATAAAAGCAATTCATTTTCACATAAAAAAAAGAGATTGTAAGAGAAAAGCACATTTATTTAATATAATTTTGTTGTTGTTACTGGGGATCGAACTTTATCAGTGAACTACATCCTCAGGACTTTTTATTTCTTATTTTGAGACAGGGTTTCACCAAGTTGTGCCTCACTAAGTTGCTGAGGCAGATCTCAAACTTGCAATCCTCATGCCTCAGCCTCCTGAGTTGCTGGGATTACAGGTGTGCACCATCTGCCCAGCTTATTTAATACACATTTTACATGACATGGGAGCCTTCAATAATGAAGACCCAAAGAAACAGGGAAACCTGTGTATTTTTTATGCAGTTTGATGAAGAGGTCTATAATTGTGGAGAAGCAGGATTGGACAAAGGATGTATGAGATAATGGTAATGACTGTGGGGAATTCAGCAAATCTGTTTGAGTCTTCTCTGTGTCTTCAAATACAAGGATGTGCCTTTTCTCCATATATAGAGGGGTAGCTTGAAAATGAGGGTCTTATGTTTCAGAGGAGAAGTGTCAGTGACCTTCCTAGGTCTTATGACTGCTAGAAGGGAGGAGGCCAAGGGTTTGGTGAGAAGGACCTTCTGCTTCTGTTTTCTCAAATGCCAACATGCTGTATTTGGGGGTAGTGCATTCTAAACCCTCTTGGTAGATATAGTCCTGTCCTGTAAGGTGAGGAAACAGCCTGAGAGGTGTGTCAGGCTCACACAGAGGACATGTGTTAGAGCTGGGATTCAACCCCAGTCTGAGGACAGAAGACCTATACTCAGTTCCACATTGAGGGAGGAGCTGTGACTGAGGCCAGACAGTTTGGGGCACAAAGAGAATGACCTTTGGTGTGGCCCAGGGGCCACATGTGCTGAGCTGGCCCATCCCACCCCCCATCCATTCCTGAAATTCCTCCAGAACTGGGGCTTCTGGTCAATGTCTTTGGCCCTCCCAGCATCAGCTCCAGCCCTGACTGGTTGACCTGGCCTCTCAGTAGGCTGCCTCCGTGGTGAGGCAAGGTAGGGAAAAGGCAGAGTAAAGGATCGTGCTCCTTTCACTCAGCAAACCTGTTCAAGGAGCATCAAGGGATGTTGGATTTTACCCCTGGGCTTGAGCCCCTGGACAAAGGTTCACCAGCAGAGTGGGTTCCTCTGAGCTTGGGTGTCCTCGTCAGAAGTACAGAGATAATAAAGTATGAGGGGTACAGAGCTCTGGAGAGGTTCAGAGACTGAAGCTTGTGACATAGAACCCAGATGGTAGCAGGTGACAGGTCTCTGTGGGTGAAAGAAACTGAGGCTCAGAGGTGGTCCCCTCAGGCTCTGGGAGCATTTGCTTTGAAAAGCCTTATTGCCTCTTGGCCTTCAGGTGTCCTCTGCAGAATGTCTCCCAACTTCCCTTCCCCAGGCCAACCCCCAGGCTCCTCCTAACCAGGTGTTAATTTTTCTTGTTTCTTCCACGTGTCTATGTCCAAAAAAAGAGCTCCTCCCCAGACACATGCACCTTTCCTCCCTCAAATTCCTCAAGCCAGAGCTATGCAGATGGCCAACAGGCCCATGAAAAGATGCTCACCATCATCAGTCAAAACAACTGAAGACACCATGTCATGCCGAGTGGATGGCTGTAAGTGAAAGGACAGATAGTGACAAGTATTAGCAAAGTTATAGAAAAATTGGAACCATCATAGATTGCTGGCAGGAGTATAAAATGGTGTAGCCTCTGTGGAAAACAGTGTGGTAGGTCCTCAAATAGTTAAACAGAACTACCCAACGCCCCAGCAATTGCATTCCCGGTTATAGACCCAAAAGGACTGAAAATGTATGTCACCAAAAAAATAGTACATGAATGCTTATAATCTCTGAAACAACCCAGATGTTCATCAATTGATGAATGAATAAACTAATTTATGCACACAATGGAGGAGTATTCAGTCATAAAAAGGAATAAAGTTATAACATAGACAAACCTTGAAGACACTATGCTAAGTGAAAGATGCCATGCTGTACAATTTCATTGTATTAAACATCAGAATAGGCAAAGTCATAGGGACAGAAAGTGGATTAGTGGTTGCTGGGTCTGTAGGTCAGGGAGAAATGGGGAACAACGGCTACTGGTCTGGGACTTCTTACTGGGGTAATGAAATGTTGTGGAATTAATGTTGATGGTTGTACAACTCTGTGAATATAGTAAAAACCAGAGGATTGTGAGCTTCTAAAGAGTGAATTTTATGGTATGTGAATTAAATCTCAGTGTTTAAAAAGAGTCCTAGGGCTTCCAGGTACCTCATGTGAGGGGCTCAAAACCTAGTTCTGGGTCTCAGTAGTCCTCCCAAAGTTTGTCTTCCAAGGCTGGAGGTGGAGTGGGAGGAGTCCCTGGGGTCAGAGGGGTCCTCAGATCAGTTTCCAGGCTCCAGAAGCCTGTTGAATGAGGGGAAGCTGCTGCCTGCTGTGAGAGGGATGGGAAACAATGGAGAGCCTCCGGCAGGAAGTGGAACCTGGGGAGGAGAGGAAGGCCAGGGAGGCCTGGCTGCCAGGAGAGGCAGATGGTCTCCATCTAAATGGTCAGGCTGTCTCCCAAGACTGGACTTCCTGGCTCCCCATGAAGCGTCAAGTCAGGAGACCCTAGGGGGTGCCTCTGAGGGAGCTCTGGCTCCTTTCACTGTGGTGAGTGGGATACTGACATGGTTACCATAGTTACCATGGGAGGAAAGCCAACATGTGCAGTGGGGGGCAAGGAGCTCTGCCTTCTGAGTCATCGTCCCACTTGGGCCTCTGTTTGTCCAGAGGGGGTTACATGGAATGAGCTCTGAGGGCCCCTTCTGCACTGACCAGCAGCAGGTTTGATGGCCTGATCCAGGGAGTGGACTGGTGAGCTCTGACCACATACAGGGTGGGGCCCTATGAAGGGAGGTTGGTATCTGTTCCAAAGTACCCCCAAGCCTTTATTCCCTGACTCTGAGCCAAGCCTTGACCCCACACTTGACCCCAGGCCCCTGGTCCTAGACTGAGCCAGATGGACCCAGGCTCAGGCTCAGCCTGCAAGAAGACAGACTGTCTCAGCTGGAAGCCCAAGGAGGCTGAGAGACCCCTGCGGCTCATCCTGCTGCAGGGGCCATTGCTCAAGGGCCTGCTGTGTGCAGAACTCTGCAGCTTCTCCTTCGAAGGGAGGTTTATGCTGGGAAAAGTGAGGGTACACTCAGTGGGCCCCAGTGAGATCTGGCCAGCAACATATGGCACACCCTCTCCTGGGAAGGTCCCTTCCAGCACTGTGGCCTAGGAGTCAGGAGGGCTGAGGGCACCCTGGCTCTCAGATTCCCACCAACCACCAAAGTTCCTTCCCCCCTGAAACTGAGGTCAGGGCCATTCTGTGGGATTTCATCTCACCCCCTGGCTGTCTGTCCCACAGGACCAGCAGGTGAGGGGCCCCAGATGCCAGACAAGGACAGCAAGGCCACCATGGATGCAGAAGACACATCTGGAGGCAAAGCCAGCTCAGAGCCTCAGAACTTGGGGCCTCGTGTGTTTCACAGCATCAAGGTACCTCTCGGGCCAGGCAGGCCTCAAGCCCTGCAGAGTGGGCTGTGTGATGCCAGGCTGGTTTCTGCCTTCCTCTGTTTCCTCGCCTGGAGGGCCCATGGTTGTGAGGATCAAGGGGACGATCTATGAAAGCACTTTTTAGCTTGGATTTGGGCTCAGACACAGTGTCCAGAACATGTTCTATCTTTCCAGAGAAGAAAGAGGGGCTATCCCATGGCCAGTGGGGGATGAGGATTCTTGCCTCCTCTTTCCCTAGAGAAATGGAGGAATGCCTGAGGATCCTGAACACCAGGGAGGCCTGGCTCCACGAGGGTGGTGTTGATCATCCAGCGTCACTGCCAGACCCTGGGCCAGGTGTTATCCATGCATGACTTTTTCTTTTTTTTTTTTATTTTTTGTGGCATGCGGTGTTCTACCACTGAGCTATTTCCTCTGGCCCTTTTATTTTTTTATTTTGAGACGGGTCTCACTAAGTTGCCCAGGCTGGCCTTGAACTTGCTATCTGTAGGCGTGCACCACTACGTGCGGCCAGAAGTGAATATATTAAGGTCTGACATAAATACTCTATTTTTTAATTCTTTGAAGCAAGTTTTCTTAGGAATTCTGCCAGTTTTTCAGCAGGAAGGTCACAGGCAGGCTGGGATGTTTGGGGTGGGGTAGGGTTGGACGGCTTGGGGATTCCATATGTGTGGGTGGTCCCCAGTGTGGCTCTAGGGGAGAACTAGGTAACAGTGGGAGAGTTTCCTGGAGAAAGGGGCAGGGTGGCAGAATAGGAAGGAAGGTCCCGGTCGGTCTGAGCAGATCTCTGATGGTCAAGAGGGCCCCCACCATTCCTGGCCCTATGGAGACTCTACTCAGTCCTGTGGGTGGCTGGTAGCCCCTAGACCCCTGGACTGCTTGTCTAGTTTTTAGGCCTGTGTGGGACGCCCTGGGCTACTCCCATCACTAACCACCCCTCCTCCCTCCCCACCCTGACACATCCACTTTGGTCTCTGTCTCCCTTCTCTTGTCTTCTCTCTCCCTCCCTTTCTGTCCCCTGTGTGTGGCCTTCTCTGACTCTGGTTCCCCCCTTCCTACCCCTTGCTCCTCTCCCATCCTGTTCTTCCTCTGTTCCAACCCTCTGTCTCCCTGCCACCTCCCTTCCTCCGCTGTCTCCTGCTCCCTCCATCCGCGGCCCCTCTGTGTTCCTCCTGCAGTTCTTCGTCCTGTGCCACAGCCTGCTGCAGCTGGCGCAGCTCATGATCTCCGGCTACCTCAAGAGCTCCATCTCCACAGTGGAGAAGCGCTTCGGCCTTTCCAGCCAGACCTCAGGGCTGCTGGCTGCCTTCAACGAGGTATTGGCCCTGACCCGGCCACAGGGGTGGACCCCAAAGGAGGCTTGTGCCCCAGCTTCCACCAACCTCCTCTCTCACTACCGTTCCTTCTCAGGCCTCGGGTAGCCCCCAACACTGCCCTCCCGAAAACCTCCTTAGCTTTCTCCTCCCACGGTGTCCTGGCCCAGCCTAGGCTTGGGGTGGAGACAGCAGACCCCTCCTGCCCCCAGCTGTCATCACGTTTGCAGATATCTTCTAAGCCCCTGAGGCCTTGCCCTTGGGAGCACTTGGCTGGAGGGCACCAGACATTTTAGAGCTACCAGGATCCCCAACCCTTCACTCTCCCTTTGTCTACTTTTTCAGACACCTAGCTATTGGCTGTCCCAAGAAGGAATCAAGAAAGTCACTTCTGTCTCGAGAGAGGCTTTAATTACATCCAGGGCACTCTTTGACCTTGGAGTGTAGCGGGGTGATGCCTGGGAGGGGTGTCTGTCCTCAGAGTTGTCCTGGAGCACGGGCCTCTGCCTGCAGCCTGCAGCCAGACAGGGAGGAGGGGATGCCTGCTCTGGTGGATTAGGAGATCAGATTCCAGCTGTGCTTGGCCCTCCCACCCCAGCAGATGTTTCACCCTCAGAGAAGGAATCAGTCTCTTTCAGCCCCTCCCCTGCAGATTTCTGTGAAATCCCCTCCCCTTCCTCTTGACCCAAAGCCTTTCAGCTGCAGTGTCCCAGAATGTGCCTCAGCAGCCCAACTCCAAATGGAGAACGACAGTCCTTCCCAGAGCCAGTTCCTCCAATAGCCTGGGCTGATATGGCCCTACTCTTCCCTGAGGACCCTGGAGCTTGCCCACAGTCGCCAGCCAGGAAGTGGGGGAGCAAAGCACCCCCTACTCTGCAAACTCACAAATCTACTCTAAAAAAATGTTTATATATTTATTTATGCAGTACTAAGAATTGAACAAAGGGCTGTTTTACCACTGAGCTACATCCCCAGCCCTTTTAATTTTTATTTCGAGACAAGGTCTTGTTAAGTTACCCATGCTGGCCTCAAATTTGTAATCCTCCTGCTTCAGTCTCCTGAGTCACTGGGATTACAGGTGTGAGCCAGCACACCTGACCACAAGGCCCCTCTAGCAGGGCACCCCAGGATTGTGATTTTAAGACTTGAAATTCCAAGCCTGAATCCTCTGGCTTCAGCCTTTCTCTATTGAGTCTCTCATTCATGAAGTCCCTGAAGCTCAAAATCTTTTTCTCCACTGCCCACCCTCCTCCATGTTCCTAAGTGAAATTGATCTAACTTTGTCCTCATTTCTTCTCTCTAAAGGGGCAGTGAGATCCTTCCTAGGAGGACCCAGAATCTGTATTTATAAGAGAAATCAAAATAATGCTTATTTGTCCAGCCAATCCTTTACACAAATGGAAACACTAAGGCTGGCAATAAGAGAGAAGATGGCACAGGCACTTGGCTCTGGGTCTCTGCTCCACTTTAATGGGTCACCTCATCCCTTTGCAGGTGGGGAACACAGCCTTGATTGTGTTTGTGAGCTATTTCGGCAGCAGAGTGCACCGGCCCCGTATGATTGGCTGTGGGGCTGTCCTGGTGGCCCTGGCAGGCCTGCTCATGAGTCTCCCACACTTCATCTCGGAGCCATACCGCTATGACCACAGCAGTCCTGGTAAGAGTTGGGGGGACAGGGGGGCAGGCAGGAGACCAACCTGAGGCACGATTGTCCTGTGCGCCAGGGCCCGTCTGCGTCTGCAGGCTCACGTTAGGCAAGAGGGGTCCCTGCTTCCCAGGAAACTCTCCAGTCCTCTCCATCCACTCCCACTGTCTCCCCAAGCCCAGCCCAGGTGGGGGTCTCTGGCAGGCCTTGGGAGGAGGCAGGTAGTAGCCCCAGAGCAAAGGGGTGAAGCCTTTGAGGCCCCTCTTGGGAGAGCCCGCTCATGTGCCACAGTAGCTTGTTTGAGGCAGAGGCCAATTTACAATGCAGCCTCCTTTAGAGTCTGGCATGTGGTCGATCCTCAGAAATACTTGTAGAATAATATCAGTATCACATCACCTTCCCTGCCCTGGACACCATCTAAGCACTTTCTGTGTATTGGTGCCTTTAATTCTCACAAACAGCCAAGGCAGTGGTGACAGAAAGAAGGAATGAGTGAGAGAACAAATTGGAAAATGAAAGAATTTCAGGAATAGTGACACCTTGCTCAGCCCAGTGGGATTTTGTTGCAGGCCTACTTGACAGACACCTGTCTCTTAGAGAATGACCCAAGCAGCTGAGCATTTGCTCCATTCCTTACCACTCTCCTATTCACCACCTGCCCACCCATCCATCCATCCATCTATCCACCCACTCACCTATTGTTCACCCACCCACTCATCCACTTACCGATCCATCCTCCCACCTACTCACCTACCCACCCATCCAACCAAAAGTTCATGTAACAAAACTTTAACGCTGCCTACTCTCAGGGCACACATGTCCTTCTTCATCCTCAACCCCATGCAGAGCCCTCCTCCAGTCCAGGCCTCAGTCTTCACATTGGCTGAATGAGTGGGCGAGACTCAGTGATCACTGAGCCCTCTTCCTGTTGGAAACTCCTGGATTCTTCATTCATCCATCCTTCCTCTAGTGTTTACGTAGCTCTATTGTGTGGCAGGCCATCTGTGAGCCACTGGAGACTCACGGGTGGGAAAGGCAGATGCAATCTTTAGAATAACCATCATCATCTAATGTCCAGTAGAGCTGGGACAGGGGCACTACTCACCAGTCCATGTCACAACCAGAGAGACAGGTGTCATCATTATTTCTTTACCAGTAAGGACACTGAGGTTCAGAGAGGAGAAGCTGCCCCAGCCACAGCTAGTCAACCATGCCTAGAGCCCTGCTCTGAACTTCTGAATTATTCTGCTTCTGATCTCTAGAGAACATCAGTTCTAGGAGATCCATTTCAGAGGTGAGGATCAGAGGGATCTCATCCAAGTCATACAGCAGCCTCTGTTAGAGGCCTAAATCCATGGCTCTTTCTGGTTTGAGGGAGTGACCCTTGGAGTCCTGGATCCCACCAAGGGAAGTCTGCAGAGAGAAGGTCACATCTATATCCACATTTGGGATAATAATAGTGTGAAGATCTCCTCAATTTGCTCACCAAATATTAGTGAGCTACAGGGAACTGGCATCTGGTACTAAATTAAGAACTTGTCCTTTCCTGCACTCTGCGTCTGTGTCCTGAGCTGACAGTGCTCCCTTCCCAGAATGAGTGACAAGGGCATCAGGGCCCTCCACAGCCCAGTTCCAGCCTCTCTTCCCTGCCTGGCCCTGCCAGAAGCCCTGGTCTGTCTGGCCCCTCACACTTTATGATCCAGCCGTCTGAACTTCTCATTCTGCTGACACGGAGTCCTCACGTGGTTCTGGAGTTTATCTGTACTGTGACCTCTCCCTGGAACTCCGTCCTTCCCTCTCTTTCTGGAAAATCCTGTTTGTTTATTCTTCTGGACTCCATTCAAACTCTACCTCTTTTTGACCTCCTCACCCCACTGCTGCATGGTTCCTCCAGATGTCTCCGTTCAAAAAGGTGACATGGGGCGGTTTGAGGTCAGGGACTCTGAAGCCAGAGCACCAGGGTCCTCAGCTCCCTGATGGTTTCTGCCTGAGCTTCAGTTTCCTTCCCTGTGAAACAGGCTACCGGGAGCCCCTGATCCCTGGGTTTGTCAGGGATAGATGATTGGTACACACAGAGCTCAGAACAGCACTTTCCCAAAGCCTGGTAAGTGCTATTGTCTTAGCTGTGATCACATCTTTATTCTCATCTCTCAGAGGATATGTCACAGGACTTTGAGGCGTCCCTGTGCCTGCCTACGACCTCAGCCCCGGCCCCCACTCCCTCCAATGGCAGCTGCTCCAGCTACACAGAGGCCCAGCACCTCACCGTGGTGGGGATCATGTTCACAGCTCAGACCCTGCTTGGTGTGGGTGGTGTGCCCATTCAGCCCTTTGGCATCTCCTACATCGATGACTTTGCCCACCACAGCAACTCGCCCCTCTACCTTGGTGAGGACCAGCCCACCCCTTGGTTCTGAGGGTCAGGCCAGTGTGAGGAGAAGGAAGAGAGGCCTGGGAGGGAGCTGGGTGTTGAGTCCCTCGCCTCTGCCCCAACAGGCCTGTAAAGGTCCAGAGAAGCCCTGGAGAGTCCCCCAGCTCTGAGAGTGGGAGTGGGCTCTTCTTGCCCACTGAAGACTAGACAGGCCCACCTGCTGAGGAAAGCCAGGGTCAGGAGGTCCTAACGGAGGCTTTGTGTTGCAGGGATCCTCTTTGCAGGGACCATGATGGGGCCAGCCATGGCCTATGGACTGGGTAGCCTCATGCTGCGCCTTTATGTGGACATTGACCGGATGCCAGAAGGTGAGCCTCAGGGGTGAATATTTGTCCCCAGGGGTCCACAGCTGCTAGCTCACTGACTGCCAGTTGCATAGATGCTGAGTCAGGGGGCCTAAGTTCAAACCCAGCCCACCACTGACCTATTACCCTCTCTGAGCTTCTGCTTCCTCATCCTGGGGTAACCTCTGTCCTATCACCCGAGGCTGCAACCAGAATCCAGTGAGGGAGTGAAGATAAACTGTAAAGTGCCATCTAATGAGGAGCTGTGCTTGCTGTCCCAAGCCTTCACCTTGTTGCCTGCCTGCCCTCCTCCAGGCTCCAGCCTGGCTGGCCACACCATGGGCAGGCAGGAGAACAGGCTCTCTCAGCCTGTGGGGAGCTGCCATACTCAGGCAGAACAAGGAGGATGACAATACACTGGGAAGAACTTACAGCAGGACTCAGTGACACATGTGTCACCTTGGGCCTCTCCAGAGGGGACATTACTGGGGGACAGCAAGGAACCTTCTACTCTGACCACCTCAGAGTCTGGGAAACTGCTGGGAGCACCATTTGGGAAGCTGTGTTCTCTGATCCAGCTAGAGGTCAGAGGGGGCCAAGGATTGGGGCTCAAGCCTGGTCTGAAGGTGGCCAGGGGAGGAGTTTGGGGTTGCCATAGTTCTGGAACCCTGGGGCAGGGAGGGGATAGAAGGGTATTCCTGTCAGAGCATGGCACTGTGGCATCTCATGTACCTGCTTGTCACACCAAGCAGCTATGAGCCTCAGGTTGGTCTTCTGCCTACTGCTACTCAGAAGTTCTTTACCTCACCTGGAGACTTTGCAGCAGGTCCTAGAAGCCCTGGGTGACATGTGCAGGCTGGCCAGATGTTTTCCAGCTGTTGCCCATGGGTACCTCAGGGAGGACAGGTCTTGGGATCTCTGTACAGCAGTCTCTAGGGACTGGTTATAACCCCTCTCCTCCCTGGGAATCAGGGGTTCCCTAGGTTTGCCAGACACACCTCTGCTCTGGAGCAAGAGGATGTGTTTTCTGAGTGTTGAGTTTCATTCTGGAAGATGAGGCAGCTCCACCAGCAGATGATGCATGTCTGTGGACTGACACGCCACTTCGCAAGTCCCTCTTTCTTTATGGGGGATTTTGTAGGGTGGGCGGATTTTGCCTGCTGCAGGCATAGACTGGCACTGTGAGCGGGGGAGCCGGGGAGCTGGCACAGAGGCAGGGCAGATAACAAGTGAGGAACAAATCAAGTCCTGTGAATGCAAAAGCCACATCTCTCCCAGACTGCAAATCATTTTGCTGGGTGCCAGCTGTGTACCCTGGCCCCAGCCCAGGAGCAGCTCAGGGTGAAGCACCTGGGGAAACAGCTGCCTGACTGGTGGCTGCTGTTATCTGCATTTGCAATTTTATAAAGTATCTGCTGAGGCTGTGGACATTGAAGGGGGATGTCCCCAACTCCACCTCGGGTTTAAGAAGTTGCAGGGCAGATTTGTGCACTGCAGCCAGCAGGTACATGGAGGATAATCCAGTCCCAAGTAAGCCTGGTTAGGAATCAAAATCATCCGGGGAACTTGTTAAAGGTACATATTCCTTGGTCACCTTCCAACCCCCCACCCCACCTCTTGGTCTTCAGGGAAGCCAAGTAGTTTTGACAAACAGTCTTGGCAATTTCATCCCTCATGCAGGCCTGAGAACCACAACAGCAGTCCCGACCTTTATTTAATAGACTAATAATCACAAAAGCAGTAGTAATGGGAAGAGAGGAAGAAGCAGAGGAGGAGCAAATACCTTACTTTCTTTTCTAAGTACATGTATTTTGGGGTAGATTTTTAAAAATTTAAATTTCTCTTTTAGTTTTACCTGTATTAGTTTCCATAATTTTCACAACAACCCTACGACACGAAACAAAAAAGCTATTATCCCCAGCACTCCCCACCAAAACTACTAACATCTGTATGTCACAGAGGAAGAACTGAGGCACAAAGAGGTTAAGCAGATTGCCCAAGGTTATAAGTTAGAAATGGAATCCAGACCCAGTAGTCCATTTCCAAAGTCCATGATCTTGACTGCTACAAGAAGAAGTGATGAAACTAAGGCTCAGAAAGGGTCAGGGATTTGCCCAAGGTCACACAGGACATAATGGCAGAATCAAGACCAGAAGACAGGTCTCCTGACTCCAAGCTGGAGCTGACTCGTCTCAAAGGCCAGACCCAGAATCTTGACCCAGATGTGACAGACTACCCTGACCCTACTGTCCCCATGGTCTTCTCTTACAGGTGGTATCAGCCTGACCTCAAAGGACCCCCGATGGGTGGGTGCCTGGTGGCTGGGCTTCCTCATCTCAGCTGGCATGGTGGCACTAGCTGCCAGCCCCTACTTCTTCTTCCCCAGGGAGATGCCCAAAGAGAAGCATGAGCTTAGCTTCCGGCGAAAGATCTTGGCAGGTGCAGCCTTACCTATCAGCAAGGTAAGCCCCCTGTGTCCCTGTCCCAGCCCAGGCTCCAGCCTCCACTTATTCTGTAGCACTGAATGTCATCCCTTTGGGGCCTTATGCGTCAAGGTACCAAGCTCGTTTCTGTCTGAGTGCCTCCCCGGCCCCCACAGTGAAGGCCATCGGCTTCTTCCATGGCTGAGGAGCTCTAGGGCCAGAGCTGGAAACGACACTCAGGATTCAAGCCAGCAAGGGGGCACTGTGTTGAGAGCCCAGGCCTGCCTGAGTCCAGGCCCTCTGGTGCTCTTAACTGAGTTGTGTAAATTCTGAATGTGCCATAGGAAGGCTAAGGACTGGAGGGTGCAGAGGGTGGGTGTGGAAGGATGTCCTGGAAGAGGAGGGATCTGAGCTGGATGTGCAAGGATGTGTGGAAACACAGAAAGGAGAGGGGCAGCCATTTAGGTGGGGGAATGGCCTGGGCAGAGAGTTTGGTTACAGAAGTGAACCTGATCCCTTCGGGGACAGTGAAGGGGACAAATGTACAGAGTGCCTCTTCTGGGCCAAGATTCAGACTGGACACTGGGGATCAGTACATGGTCTCTACCCTTAAAGTGGCATAATCTGGCAAGGACGAAGACTCCTGGGTGAGGAGCAGCAGTGGGCAGAGTGCACAGGGACATCCCCCGAATCTCCTGCAGCTCTCAGAGCAGGTGGGCTGCTCAGAGGAGGACACTGAGGACTCACCAGGCACAGGGATTTGCTGAGGTCACAAAGCTGGCCCAGAGGCAGGACGCTGCGAGCCTTGGGCAGGAGAGACGATTCTGAGCCAGGGGACTCCAAGTTTTCAAGGAACTCACAAAAAACACAAGGCCTGAAAAACAATAGGTTGACTCCAGATGAAAAAGGAAATGACAGAAGGAGGAGGAGGAGGAGGAGGAGAAAGAAATGCTTTTTTCTTTTCTTTCCAATACTGGGTTTCTTTGTAGCACATGCTAGGCCAGCGCTCTACCACTGACCTATATCCCAGCCCTTTGTATTTTATTTTATTTTATTTTATTTTATTTATTTTTTTTAGTCCTGGGGAATGTATTAAGGGGACTTTACCACTAAGCTAAACCCCTTTTTATTTTACTCTGAGACAGGGTCTC
>JAJEJO010003179.1:163588-206132 GCA_020662805.1 Glaucomys volans | reverse complement strand
TTCTTCACTTATTCTGTTCACATGGAATAGCAGCTTATTCAGGTTGCTTGCTCAATAATCAAGATCAGTTTCCATCACTCCAACATGTCAGCAACTGGTCTGTCATGGAAAGTTTTCCTGTGGCTGGACACTTGGGTAGCAGTATTTGGATCTGATATATGAAAGGAGAACAGTTCCTTCTGGACCTGGAAGCAGAGATGGTAAGGAAGAGCATCTTTATGGTCTTTGCAGAAAAGTTCCATGCCACTAACAAAATGCACCAAGTGGTAGCTGTATCTTGAGTAGGATGGGGGGGGGGGTTCCTCTGCAAATGTGCATATCCTACAATGTGGTATGGACAGCCTCATTTTCTTATACATTGTTGGAGAATTTTTTAAATGACAGGGCAGGTGTGAATTAGTCCAGAAAAGTGAGATACTGTTCTACATGAGATTGACTACATGCTGAACTTTGTCCCTGGAACTCACAACTGGGGAATTCCTGGCTTTAAATGCTTTCTCAAGACAATTTAACCTTCCTGTTTGATGCATCCAAGAGACACCTTGACCTAAGCTGACCCGATGTGCTATGCCTAGAACCTTCAAAACCATGAGGTAAGTGTAAAACTCGCGAAAGGGGCGGTGGGGCCCGGCTGGTAAAGCTCCCAAAGGCGATGGTGAATGGCCAAAAGGAGTGCACTCACCAGAGTCAGACAAAAGTGTTAGCTTGATTTTATTGGAATGTGTGTCCCCGGCGAAATCTCCAGCCCCCCCCCCCGAGGTGAGAGTCGGGGTGGGAGAGCCAGGAGAAATCGCACGTGGCTTTGGCTGCTCAGGGTTTTTATACAGAGAAAGGGGGGTCAAGGGGTCCTGCCCAGGAAAAGGTGGACCCAAGGTGGACGTCAGGGTCAGCAGGTCTGCCTCATTGGTCACTTCTGGCACAGTGTGCTGCTAGGTGACCGTGCTCCCTCCCCCTGCAGCTGCCCAATACAACCTAACATTTCGACCTTTTTGGTGATATAGGGTGCTGGAGTCTGTCTGGCTACTTCCTGCATGGTTGGGGGCATCGTGGGAAAAAAGATTTTGGGATCTAGGTCGGTGGGGAGGCGGCTGTCAGGGTGCAGGAGCATTTGGTTGTATGGCATTCTGGCAACCTCACTTAAGCAGCTCTGGGCAAATTCAGATGCAGGAGAGTTTTCTCAATGAGTCCAGCTTCTCAGACTGGTTTCATTGATGCACTAGTAGTATTCTTCCTCTAGGAACAGGCATGTTTCTCCTTTGTTCGCTGTCAGAAGTCTAGCGCTCAGCGGTTCTGTAAGGAAACTCGGGCAACAGATGTTATTTGTCTCTGTAGGGATACCAGGGTTTGAACAGGTCAGATTAATTCAACTTCATTATATAAAATGAATTGAGGAACTAAAGAGGAGGGCACACAGAAAGCAATAGGCATATTGGGATCTAATTTTTGTCAGAGTACCATTACATCAGAAGGAGAATCCTGGAGGAGCAAACGTGGGAGAAGAGACCTGTGTGGTTTAGTTGCAAGGTGCTGAGTTAGAGAAAGTGTAACAGTACGCAAAGTTCTCTGAGGAGTTGTAATAAAGGGAACTCTCTCTAAAGGTGAATATGAGTCCTGTGAGCCTGTGAGGAAGTATTAAGGGGGGTACTCATAGGAACGGCTGTTAGCAGGGTCCGGTCCAAACCTGCACAAAGAAAACCATCTGAGGTGTTATTAACTCTGGAGAGATTGAGAAGTCAAAGACCTTGATGTATCAGAGTAAGACCTGAGAAAGGGTTAGCATTAGGCTGAGTAGCTGCGTTGATCTGGCATTGGATTTCCTTTTCCTGCTCCTGGATGGTTAGGTGAAGCTGAGGAACCACCTGAATATAAACTTTTAGATTCTAAGTGAAGCCACAGGACGATTGGCTGTTGTCCCTGTGTAAACTTTACCGTCGAGGATTGGGGTGGGTAGGGTGATGTGGAGTCTTCAGGTGATGTTGAGGCTTCTGGAGACTAGTTGAACAGTCTTAGAGGTGAAGGCTGGACTCTCATCTGACTGAATGGATGCAGGAAGTCTGAATCTGGGAATAACTGCTCAATGAGGATAGCAGGCGATGTCAGCAGTTTCCCTGGGGGTAGGGAAGGTTTCTTTCTATTCAGTCTGAAAAAGTATCAACCAAGATAAGTAAAGTAAGGGAGCTTTTTGCATCTGAGCATATGGGTGAAATCAATCTGCCAGTATTTGCCTGGAAAACTGTTCACTGTCAGCTGTCAAGACCTAAAGGATGTAGGATCCTCCCATGTGAAAGCAAAGAGGTAATATGAGTCAGGGTGAAGAGGAACTGTAAAGAACACATCTTTAAGATCTACGACTGTGAAGTGAGTTGTTGAAGGGGGGATGTGAGAGAAAAGAGTGTAAGGGTTTAGGAACCACTGGGTGGATGAGAAGAGCTGCCTCATTATTTAGGCGGAGGTCCTGGACCAAGCGATGGGGTCCTGAGGGTTTATATACAGGCAATGTAGGAGTATTACAGGGGGAGTCAGTAGGGATGAGGAGTCCCTGAGTAACTGATCTATGATGGGTTTAAGTCCTTCCCCGTGGGTACGGGAAATAGGGAACTGAGGATGTGAAGGAAACCTAGTATGAGGTTTTAGTTGGATATGGACTGGCTTATGGTGGGAGGCTATGACTGGCTTGGAAGTGTCCCAGACTTGGGGGTCAGGCGGGTCTGGGGGTAACAGTATGAAAGGTGGTGTGGGAGAGCGAGAGAATGTAAGAAACAGAGTTAGAAGAAGGTGAGTAGTAATACGCTTGGGAAGAAGTTGTAGGGTGGCTCCCAGAAGTTGGTGAACATCTCTGCCTAGGAGGGGGACTGGACAGGAAGGAATAACCAGGAAAGAATGTGTGAAAGAATGTCCCTCCAGGGCACAGGCTAACTTAGCTGTTCTGTTTGGCAAGGAGGGTTTCCATCAATTCCCATAACTGAAACCTGGGAAGGAAATAAAGGCCCAGAGTGGGCAGACAAAACAGAATTGGTACCTCCTGTGTCCCTGTGGTTACCCTGGGCTTAGCGATCCTCGAGTCCAGGCTTCTTTAGTCTTCTTTGAATCCCAGCAATTGAGGTGAAGGCACCACCTGGCTGGTCACACCCCTGCGTAGAGGCGCTAGGGAGGGGCCAGCCATAGGGTAGTCAGTTTTCCTGTGTGTCCTGCTTGTTTGCTTGTGAAGATGACTTGGTTGGGGTCATGGCTTGACCCTGGCGGAGAGGACAGCTGGTCCTCCTTTGGAGTTCTTGCTGGAACAGCAGACCACAGGTTACCTACCAGGGACTGGACTAGAGTGTTACCTTTTTCTGTAAATAAGCTTGCCTCTTGGGCATTGTACTTTAAAGGCCATTTTTACCAGATTTCGGATAGGGGTTGGTGGACTTCTGTAAGGCAGTTCTGGATTTTGGGTTATTTCCTTCACTTAATATAAGTAAGGGAGTCAGTTAGAGAAAGATAAAAGTGAGTGAGGAATTAAGAAAGCATATTTGGAATTAGGTGGCGGTTCCGTATCTTTGCAGCATCCATCAGGTTTCAGCAGAAAGTGGCTTCTACAAGGTGTATATACGACTTTTAGCACCTGTGGACACGAACAGGCAGAGGCCAAAGAGACAGGGGAAGAGTAGCAGTTCACAGGAGAGTGTTTGGAAGCCCAGCCCCGCGCGCGGGGTTTGGCGGGGATAACAGAGAAGCGGTGGCTCTATCGCGGCACCTTTGCGGAGCCGACAAGCGAAATGGAGGGAAAGTGCTTCTTTGCAGCACTGGTTGCGCGGGCTGTGCCGGTGGAGGGGTGAAATAGCCAAATCTGTTTTTGGCACAATCCCGCGCAGGTCCCAGAGGGGGTGGAGAGACGGAGCCATGCACAGGGAGGCACGGAATACAGAGGCTGTGGCAGGAGGAAACGGCAGAGGGAAGAGACCGGCACCCAGTTGATAGACACCCAGTCTCGGCCAATGCCGGCGCGGAAGCCGAGAGGCGGGAGCAGAGGGCATTTCCGGTGTGTCCGAAAAAACATGGAGGAAAAGAAAGCAGGCGATTTAAGTAGGGAAGTGGACAGAAAAAGGAGAGGCGGGGGCGGGACACAGATTTCAACAAAATCAAGGCTCCACGTGTCTGCTTAGTGAAATTACAGTATCGGGACCAAAAGGTTACGCAGTCGCCGCGGTTTCGGTGGAAGCCAAGGGGCGGGAGCAGAGCATTTTCTAGTTTTCCAGGGTCACTCCAGGAGTGAACACGAACAGAACCAGGCGTCCCCAAGCTCTGGTAGTGGTCACCCAAGGAAAATAGACGGGCCGGAGGTCAGGATGTCTCCTTGACCTACGGGGGTCCAGAACTGAGAAAACGGGGAGCTGGCGGAGTCTGGGACGTCTCCCAGGCTTCCGTGCCCAACGGCAGGGGGTCTGTGGCGTGCGCGACTTACGGACAGACCCGACCAGTAACAGGAGAGTGACTGGAAAACTAGAAAAGGCCACTTACCCAGTTCTGGTCCTTTTGTAGGAGAGAGTGGACCTCAGTAGAAGTCCGAGCTCTCTCCCGGGTTTCCAGCACCAAATGTAAAACTCGCGAAAGGGGCAGCGGGCCCGGCGGGTAAAGCTTCCAAAGGCGGCGGCGGGCGAAAAGGAGTGCGCTCACCAGAGTCAGACAAAAGTGGTAGCTTGATTTTATTGGAATGTGTGTCCTGGGCGAAATCCCCAGCCCCCCGGGGTGAAAGTTGGGGTGGGAGAGCCAGGAGAAATCGCACGTGGCTTTGGCTGCTAAGGGTTTTTATACAGAGGAAGGGGGTCAAGGGGTCCTGCCCAGGAAAAGGTGGACCCAAGGTGGACATCAGGGTCAGCAGGTCTGCCTCATTGGTCACTTCTGGCACAGTGTGTTGCTAGGTGACCGTGCTCCCTCCCCCTGCAGCCGCCCAATACAACCTAACAGTAAGGACCCTCTTCTTTCTCTAGTTTGCTTGCCTTGTGCATTTCATTATAGTAATTAAAGCCAGTCTAGTTGAGTAAGGTAAGTTTTGTGACCAAAAGTGGAAACATTTACTCTTTCATCTTACTGGATTCTTCTAAAACTTGAAAAATATTCCTAAATATTCTGTTTTTCTATTTTTTGGCAATGTGTTTATTTACATAAATTCAGTAAGTGTGTGTTCCTCCTTGAAGCAGGATATAATTGAAAACATGGGTTACCTTACCATGATATTCAGTGGGACATCATATCTCACTAGGGTATAGGTGCTAATGGAGAAGCCTCATGTGAGCCTTAGTGCAGCCATCAAGCCAGAGGAGCCCTTCACAAGCAGGGCACTTCAGTGCTCTCTTCTCAAATCAATCTTTTGCAAAAAAAGAATTATTTGATGATCTTTGGTGAATTTCTGAGGTGATTCCAAATAAAACCTTAGACACCTTTATTTGAATTGTAGCCCTGTACATTGTTTTCAAGTTCTTGGTGTCTATGTAGATCAGATTCATGTTAAATTCTTTATTTTCCACTGAACTGTGTCTACCACATATTTTAACCTGAGTCCCTTAGGCTGTCTTTTCTTTCCTCCTATCTTTCATTAGTCCTTTTTTCCTTTTATTTTGAACTAAGATAGAGCCCAGGGCTAGTACACACTAGGCATGTGCTCTACCACTTACCTGTATTTTCACAATTACAGAAGCTACATTTGTCAAGGAGGTTGCTGGAACACTTATTCTCAGATTACCCGGGGATCTCATGTTTTCCCCTGACAGACCTGTGTTCCCTATGTCTCTGCTTCTCAGAACTCTTCTTAACATGAGTTAACACAAAACATTTGTGCTGCTTATATCCAAAGGGTCTTCCAAGGGTGTCTTGTCCTGTACAATGACTTCAGACTGGGGAGGAAACAGGTTTCCCCAGACCTTTCTGACCTGGGTCAGGAGCAGACCAAGCCTCAAGTAGCTGAGTAGGAATGTCACCCAGGTCTACCTGTGCGTGGTCCTCAGGTCTGACATGTGTGCTGAGCAGCCTGTGTTTTCCCATTTCTATTATGGGGAGAGTTTTGAGGATACAGTCAGACAATACTCTTCTTGCAGGCCATTAATATAAGTAAGTGGTAAGGCACTTACTTTCAGGGTGACAAAACACCCTGACAGCTATCTTGAAGGCACCATTTGCTCATTTTCTGCCCCTCATCAAATGCTGTTTTCTCATGGATACTCAGGTCCTCCACATGCACAAATAGGAAGGGCTGAGTCTTCTTGAGTCACCTCCAGATGCAAGTTCATGTTGGTGCCCCTGGCTCTAAGTCCCCACTTGTCCTCTCTCGTGTGACAGTGAGTCAACTGAAGCAAGAGGAAGTCTGTATGATGTGGACCCTCCAGCAGGCACAAGGGAGAAGTTGGTGGAGTGCCTGGCACCATCCCTCCAGCTTTCTGGGATTTCAACCCCATCCCACATGGCCTGAACTGGCCCTTCCCTGGGTGTCTGTCGCCTCCAAGACACATAAGTGCCTCTGCCACATACTATGACTTGGGAATGCTATTGCAGCTTTCTGAGTCTCAATGTGCCTTTCTGAAAAGTGTGGTGGTGAAGGATAAAGCTCAGGGGATTTTGATGTATTAAAAGGATATGAAAAGTGGGCATGGGCTCCACAGAAGGTGCCCCTGGATGAGCCGTATTTATTATTATGTATTATTTGTCTCCATGCCCCCACTGAAGAAGTTCTCTGCTTCATGCTTCTACCTCATGTCCATCCATGTTTAGAAAAACAGAAAGCAGACACAATTGTCCAGGCATTAGGGAGTTTGGGGGATTCTACTAAGTGTTGTAGAATACTTGTGTATTCCTTAATATAACCTCTATAGGAGTTCCTAGGTTGTGGCAGGAGACCTACAGGTCCACTAGATATCAGGGAAGGTGTTATATGTGGATCATCTATGCAACATACACACACACATTACTAATTTACTCAATTTTCCAGACACTTTGGCTTAATTCATTGAACAAACAGAAGATAATACCTAGGATTCAATTCTATCTGTGGGTCAGACGTTCACAAACCTCATAAGCAGGCAAGGTCCACCCAATGTTAGCTCTGAGGCCTTTCTAACTTCCCAGAAGTACAAAGGCATCCTCCTCCTTTCTCAGGACAGGTTGACAGATCCCAGGACCAGCTAAAAAGTGTGTGGACCTTGGGTTCAGAGGAAGATTCCAAAGTGACAAATACGTGGACCGTGGTTGAGAAGAGACTGAGAGAAGTCAGAATCTCCTACATATTATGATTCCTATGAAGGAGCTGAAGTCTTGGAGGTTGGAGCTGAAGTCTTGGAGGTTAGAGCTGAAGTCTTGGAGGTTAGCCCTGAATTCAGGATGAAGGATTAAAATAGTCCTGTGCATTTGGTCTCAGGTATCTTCATGAGGAGAGGGGAGCATGGGACTCAGAGCCAGCACCTGAAATTCTCACCTTCAGCACAGTAAGTTCCCAGCTCTGCCTGTCCTCCTTAATTGCACATCCATTCATCCCAACTACAGCACCAGAGGACCCAAAACTGGAGCAGTGATGAGCAACCTGCTCACAGAGCTGCCTGGAACCTTGCATCTAGTGCTCAGGTGCATATAATTGTATGTCCTCTTCATTGAATACAGAAACTCAAGGGGAAGCTGAGGCTCATGACTGTGTGAATCAGGTTTGCTGACCAGGTCTGCTATGGCCAGACAAATGCAGACAGCTTGTCCTATATATAGACATGGAGTGTGAGGACTAGGGACTCAGATCCACACAGTGGATGCTTGCAGAGACAGTTTGGAGGGAAAGGCCAAGCCTGGTTGCTCATTCATCTCTCCCCAGCAAACCCTCTTTCATTTTGGCACCTTGCCAGAGTGTTGCATTGCAAAAAACTTTCATCCAACATACATGGCTTTGTTCAAACCTGAGGTGGCCTATGTTGGATCACCTTGAGTAGAGCAATCCTGGAGCTTCTGATCCACAAGTACCAGACAAAGTCCACCGAGACAGGCTAGGTGCAGTGGTGCAGGCCTATAATCCCAGCAGCTTGGGAGGCTAAGGCATGAGGATCAAAAGTTCAAAGTCAACCTCAGTAAAAGTGAGGCACTAAGCAATTCAGTGAGGCCCTGTCTCTAAATAAAATACAAAATAGGACTGGGGATGTGGATCAGTGGTTAAGCACCCCTGGATTCAATCCACAGTACCCCAAAAAAGTATACTGATGCAAGGTACACCACACTCTCTTTGTACGATTTATTTGGGGATGGAATTCTCATCAGTGTAGTGAGATGTTTTCTGTGTTTAAATGGTCATTGGAAAGTAAGTAACATTGGTGAAACTGATGTTTCAGGCCTGCTGCATAAGCAATGGGTCTTTGCAGTATTGGTCTAGAGCCATCTCCAGAACCACTGGCAAAGCCAGGGTCTGCTCTGCAGCCAGATCACCTTGCACAAGGTGTACCATTGTGGGTAGAGAGAGCACCAGCATCAGATATGGAACCCGTGCTAGCAGCAAAGAATCACCTCTCATGACCCTACTGTAGGGAGCAGCAGCTCCAGAGCCCTTTGCTCCTGTTCTGTGAATGAAAAGATCATGAGTAATATCATGGCATTTTCTCCAATGCTGCCCTCAGAGCAGTTGACTCTGATGAATGTGGTAAATGGTTGAGCTCTGCAGGGAAGGCAGGGGAAGGCTATTTCCTTATCCCCAGTAATCTTAGACCAACCATTTCCTGAAAATATTATAATAGTATAGAACACACCCCAGCTCCTCCTCTGTAACTTGGACTAGTTTCTTTACCCCAAGATTTCCCTGTCCACATATGGGCAGTTGAGCTGGGATACTAAGAGTACCATCCTCATCTGAGATGGGGTAGATAGGAAACAGGGTGGAACTGGCCCATATGGGGGTGGAGGGTGTATGCTGAAGTGCAGATGGATCCATGTGCCACCTAGTCACCTACATGATCTGGCCATCCTGATCTTTTATCATGCATTTTGTGTGCACTCGTTTCTACAGTACCACCACTATTTATAGCATCCCAGGGAATGTTCACTTGAATTGGTAGAAGGGCGAGATGCCTAGTGGGGTTGGGCAGAAAATAACATCTCTCAGGATTATCAAGACTGAGGATTCTGGATCTGGATATGAGTGAGGATGCCCTCGAAGAAAATGCTATTCTCTTTTTCACAAGAGTGCTTGGTCCTGGGTCATCATGAACTGGGCACCATCGGTGTGTAGAGAAGAAATTCCATCTATTTGTAGAAGTCTCCTTCCACATCTAACCTTCCTGATCTCCAACTCAGAGCACGGTCACTTCTCTGGGAGTGTGTGCAACTGCAGGCTCTAGCTGGGGTCAATTTGTGCCCATGTGACACTCTCTTCCTCCCAAAGAACTCTTCAAGAAGGTATTGCCCAGTGACTGCATGGTGTCCATGTAGTCTCAGTGACACAAGAAGAGCAGCTGGCACCGACTATCTGTTCCACCATCATTTAGTTGAACAGTGTGGCCTCCTATGTCATCACTACCTGCCTTGGGATCCCAGTATGAAACATGGGACAGGACGTGGTGTTGGAGCCCTGAATCAAGGTGGCCAGAGTAAGCTATCAAGGGCTCAGGAAATGTTATCTGCAGGTCTGTGAGCTGCATCTGCTCCCAAGTCAGGTCTTAGGATTGTTGACACTCTCTAAGACTCTGCATAAAGCATAGACCCTTCCCACGAGGTCACACATCAACTAAGACATGTTCTGTGTCACATTCTCTCATTTGATTTCGGCTCTTTTGGATTTAAGTGAAATCTTCCTTCCTATATTGTCCATTTTGTCCAAGTTGAGCCCTTCTATGGCTCTCTGGACAACTATCTCATCTATCTCATCCAGGACGGGATATATCAGTTGAGGCAGATGAATCTTGAACAGGCAGAACTCTAACTCATCCTACCTTACTCAAACAGTTTATTTCTTTCCTCTCTAGGAGTGCTTAAAGCTCAGAAACTTCTCTTAGCCACAAGCCATTCTCTCTGCTTTGTGGTGCAGCTCAATACATCTTCTGAAGGAAAGATTGGGAAAGTATCCAGTCACTTTCCTACCACTGCCCCTTTTCATGGTCCTTGGGAGTGTCTGGGAAGTCAGGGAGACAGAGGATAGGTATATCCTTAATTAGAGACCCTGAGCCTCCCTGGGATCTTACACCAGGATTTCTCAGCAGTGAGCTTATTCCCACTATCAGGCACAAGTCATTGTCAAAACTGACTTTCAAGTATGCAGAGCAGTAGAACTCTGCCCATCTGAAATCTAAACTGTCAAGACAGCTTAGATTGGAGCTGAAACAGGGAGGGTGATGGAAATGGGATCTCCCTTCACCAGTCCCTTAGATCCCTTAGGACTCAGTGGAAACCAATGGGAATTTCTTATTCAGGCTGTTCATTTGGGTCCTTTGGGTTCTCAAAAGGAATTTGAACTCACATTTCTCTCTCTCTTAAATTTCTCCTTTTCCACCAATATTGTCTGAATACACTCCCAGAATTCCAACAGTCACATGCCAAAGACAATGAACTGAGCAGGGATATGCTCATCAAGGAAACCTGAAGGCTTCTGTCCAAAAGTGTTTGGAAAGTACAGAAATGGATGAGCTTGGAAGGAGTGCTGGACCATATGTGTTTGTCTTTGCTTTTTCTCCCTGAAAGTTAACTCAGATATTTACATTTGTATTTGTTTTAGAAGTACAAGAAGATGGACCTAATGGTTCAATTTCAGATTGGGGTTTTGAGGGTAGGACTCCCTGAGAATGGGTACAGTGATCTCAGCTGGGCTGTTCAGGAAGGGTTAATGAGCATACTTGGCAGGTTTCTGGCTTCATTGCTGGTCCATCCAGCTGGCGTGTGGTTTCCAACATGCTGTTGGTATGTGGCAGTTAAGGCCTCCTTGTTTTAGCAAACTAGTGATAAAGTTCTTAGGAGACCAAACCCTGTTCCACTTCCATCTTCATTATACCACTGATAGAGGATCACTTGCCGATAATAGAGTGGGGACATCAGAGAAATCTGTGACAGGTGGTCCAGGTCGGCTCAGCTCACACCCTAATAGTTATACTTGGAACTGAATTTTGTGTTTGCTGTGACCCTCACTCAACCTCATTGCTCACACTACTAAACAGTCTTAGGATTGTTACTCTGGTGTCCACCTGGCAGTGACAAAACTTCCGGGTAGATTATCAGAAGGATGTAAGGGACTCATGGATTCCTAGGGGATCCTGCCTGATCCTCCTAAATTCCTACATAGAAGAGAAAGAAAGTATTGCCACTTAATTCCAATGGAAGTCCTTGCACTGTCATTCAGAGTTGGCACCTTGGGAGACCCTTTTTGAATTGGTGAGCAGAGAATTATCTCCAAGAAATTGTCTTGCAGGTTGATTGGCAGATGTGATTTCTTAGGCATGGCCTTTAAGAACTCATGCAGCTGGGCAGTCAGGGGGTTCTCAGACCTGCTGCTGGAGACAGCCTGCCCCTCTTCCACTATGGCTGGGAACTGGATATACATCAAGAGCTCAGAGAAAGGAACTCTGGTCAGTAGTGGTACTGGGGTGTGTGGTGAAGGCAGCTGAAATTGTCTCCAGGTTGCAGAGAACCTGGCTTCTCTTGTGTCACTGTGGGCCAATTATTGCCCTTCTTTGTCCTCTGATTCTCATCAGGAAACAGGAAAGATGAATCCTTCATGCAGGTATCACAGTGTGCTCTGAGGTTCATGGGAGGGAAGGTATTTTGGGGTGCCTTGCTCACGCCTTCTGCAGAGGATGATGACAAAAGTAGTGATAATCATGTCAACTGACTCCTCTGCAGACCTGTGAGGTGGGTGCACTTCACATCACGCTTCCCACATGAGGACACTGCACATGCTCAAGGTGACATGCCAATTGACTTTGGACCCAAGATTCAGCCTGCAACCAGAGCACACTGGAACATTGTACCAGGTGACCTGAGCCAGATATACTGGGTCAGATGTCAGAGGGACAGAATTGTAACTGGATGAGGGGACAAAAGTCTCAGGAGCTGTTTCATGACCCTGGAAGGTGGAGATATCCAAGATGGCCATTCCTGAAATGAGCCCTCAGAGAGCCCAGAGGAGGTAGTGCCAGCAGCAAAAGGTGGGAGGTAGCCTGTGGTAGGGAGGGACTCCAGGGAGTCTTGAGACCAGGATCTTCCTTTCCAGCTAGAGATGTCCAGATCAAGAGAGCTGGGGTGGTCCTGGTTAAGCACTGGTCTCCTTTACCAGGTTGTTTGAGATGCCTGCAGTAGAGACCAGAGCAAGATCCTGGAAAGGCTGCATTCAGAGTGGGTTTTGGGCTAGAGGTGGGGGACATGCACCACACATTTCAACTTGTGAAAATATCACCTTGGAGACATATAGGGGTGTTTGGTGTCCTTAAAGTCATCCCAGGGGAAAAGAGAGAGGGAATGGGATGGAGTCACCCAGAGGCTCCAGCTGGGATGGCTGGGTAGAGGGTCCAGGAATAAGATTGATGGAATTTCAGGCCTTTGTGCACCTGGGACTGTGTCCTCACCTTCACAAGTACTCTGATGGCACAGGGAACCATTCCCTCCTTGAGACTGCCCTCACTGACCTGGTGATGGTGTACACTACAATGAAGGATCTTGTGGATGTGAGTGATCCCCGTCCCCAGGGACCAGCATCCTGAGACTTGAAAGAGAGTGCCCTGCCCTTGGCTGAGAGATCTCAGCACTTGGAAAATGTACTGTCCTAGAGTCATCACAACAGCCTGTGTGTGCTGGAGGCCTCATGTCCATCTTAACTAGGAGTGAAGGTGCCTCTGCATAAACTCCATGTCCTGTTCTCCACATAAAGCTGTCTGAGGGCTAAGCTGCATAAGATTTTAGCACAGTTTGCTATAGTCTTTCTCAGGTGGTGTCTTGAGATGAGAGTGAGGTTGGGACCCTCTACTTATGCAGTCTCTGCTCCCATTCTGTTTAAGGCCTCAGTTTCCCTGTCTTCAGAGGCCGTTGGGAATTAGATCCCCAAAGCTCACATCCAATGTTCCTTTATTCCAGATAAAAAATACTGACCTACTCCAGTCCTTTTTCATGAACATCCCATGACCCTGGTGGGCACTGGAATTAGTTCATAATAGAGGGTAAGGTTGGGGGTGTTAATTGTCTATAAGTCTTAAAGATGGACTTTGGTTGTATTCCTTCCAGGGAAATCTTATCAGATTTAATAAAATGAAGAAAGTAATTTGGGTACTGCAATATGGGGGAGCTTTGGAATGCTGTATCCCCTGGGGCTATATTAGGAAGGTTTTGTATACATAGAATAAAACTATCCCAATGGGTGGTGTGAGTAGAGGACTAGAAATAAGCACAACTCCATGGCAGTGACTCTACAAACCCAAATCTGAGAAGAGCTGAGGTGGGATTGAGGGGAAGAAGGTCCCCTTAAAAAAGGAAATCCAGGACTCCTGCCGCTTCCTCTTCCCTCTCCCATAAGGCCCCTTCATCACTCTCAGTGCAGGCCCCGTCAGCTTCTTGTCTGTTCCCCTTACCCTGGGAAATCAAAGCTCTTCAAGAGATGCAGCTGTTCCAGGTGGAACAGGTTAATACAATTTTCAGTGGGAGCAGAAATTTGAGGTCTGGTTCCATTCCATAGAGTGGCTCTGAGAGAATGAAGGGAGGGCCAGCTGGAGATGTGTGAGAGCCCAGAGTGGGTGGACAGGCTCTTCCTGACTGGCAGCTGTGAGAGCCTGTGGCCACAGCTCCCAGGTCAGCCACACACACTTTTGCAGGGTGATTGCTGGGAACCAGGACTGCAGCTGCTGGGCAGGGCCTGGTAAGGAGATGATGGGTGGTCTTGGCAGACTCAGATGGCTCACTGTCCTGCAGCTACAAACTGCCCTCTCTGCTTAGCTCCCACCCCAGCCAGCAATAGCATACTCAGAGTGAATCCCAGGTTCAGCTGATGGCCTAAACCAGCAGAGGCAGACTGCCTCAGGGCTCTGTGAGGTTAGGACCAAAAGTGGCCTCTGGAATAAGTAAGATGGAACTCAATTTCCAGACAACCACATTATGACTGGTGTGAGTTTCCTCACTGCTCTTACTTGAGGCCCCATTACCATCAGTTTGATGTGCCCTTCCAATCCCTTTGAATAATTAATCAAAACACATACTTTGGTGATTAATTTCTTATAAATAGGTTTGAGAATGTGTTCTATCAATGATTTATGCTAGTATTGAAATATCTTTCTGGTTTGAGGGTGTTATAAATCCTTCTGCACTGAAGCCAGTTGCATGGATGTGTTGCTCTTTGTAGACCTAGTCCCTGAAGATATTGCATAAGGGGGATTTAGTGGACCAAATGTTGTGTCTAGGTTGCTCTCTGTCCTACTCTTTGTTATGAAATTGAATTTACATTTTTTGCACTCAGATGATACAAGTGTAACACCACCTCTCTTCACATGTGTATATAAATATTCATTCACCTGATTTTGCAGTATTTCCATATGATGATGGTTTATCCCCCATCAACTCCTTAAGTCCTCAAGGTATAGAGCCCAAATTCCAAATACCATAGGATATTACCTGAGTAAATGCATAAAATATTATTGTGCAAACTAATTCTAAAAATTCCCCAAGCTTCTCCAAAACCAAAGAGAAGAAAATACTTCAAAATTTATTTTTGAGTTATATAATATCCTGAAAGCCAAGCCAGGCAAAGACAGTCATAAAAAAAGAAAATTCTAGAAAATAACTTTGGAAAATACCTATAAAAATTCTAAACATTACAAATAAAAGTCATCTGCAAATTAATAGGATCATGTGGAGTTATGATGTGAATATGTTTGAATTTATGCCAAGCAATTGATGTCATATAGCACATTAACAGAATAAAAGAAGCTAAAATTACTTTCTGAATAGACATGGACAGACCATTTGATTAAATTCAGCCATTCATGGTAAGTATTCTAAAAATTTTGGTGTACAAGAAATGTGACTCAGCACAATAAAGGTCAGATAAAAGAAGCTCACCACTGACATCATATTCTGAGGAGAAAACCTGAAAGCTTTTTTTTTCAAACAACAGAACAATGCCCACTCTCATCAGTGATCTTCAACGTTGTATTGGAAATCTATAGAAGGTCTAAAGAAAATATAGGGGAAAGCACCATAGAATTGATCCTAGACATGGTCCTATTTTTAATTTGAGTTTGTTCCCAAAAGCAACTAAAGCAAAAATGGATAAATCACATTCATTGAATGAAAACCTTATGTACTAAGAGACAAAATACAGAACTGGAGAAAATCATACATCTGCTAAGGTGTCATAAGTAAAGTGTAGAAGAAACTGCACTACTCAATAGTGAGAACACTGGTGACCTGATTTTAAAATGGCCAAAGGATATCAGTACATATATCTGAAAGAAGGCTTTCCAGCAGGCCAGCAAGGATATGGGCAAAACATTCATCACTCATCCCAGAATGGTAGATTAAAGCCACATGCAGTGCTTTCTCAACAGCACTTTTACAGCTCAGAAATAATACCAACAATTATTAAACATATAGCATCAAATTAAAAAATCTTCTGAACAGAAAAGGAGAGAAGAATATGAAGAGAGATCCTACAGAATGGTGGGAAGCCTGGGGCAGTGAAGCACATCTGTAATCCCAGCAGCTCAGGAGGCTGAGGCAGGAGGATTCCAAGTTCAAGACCAGCCTGAGCAAGTTAGTGAGGCCCTAAGCAATTCAGTGAAACCCTGTATCAAAATAAAAAATAAAAATGGTTATGCATGTGGCTTAGTAGTTAGGTGCCTCTGGGTTTAATCACCAGTACCAAAACAAATAAAGAAAATGGTGGAAAATCTTTGCTAACTACACATATGAGGACTAAATCTAGAAAACAAAAAGACCTCAAAAAACTTGATACTAAAAAAAAAAACAAAGAACCCAATCAATAAATATGCACATGAACTAAGTAGACATTTTTCAAAAGGAGAAATTCATATGGTCAACAAATATACGAAAAAATGTTTAACACTTTTAGCAATCAGGGAAAAGCAAATCAAAACTACACTGTGTCAAGTGGAATTTGGGCAGCTGCAGGGAGAGGGAGCAAGGTCACCTAGGAACACACTGTGCCAGAAGTGACCAATGAGGCAGACCTGCTGGCCCTGACACCAACCTTGGGTCCACTTTTTCCTGGGCAGGACCCTTGACCCCTTCCTCAGTATAAAAACCCTGAGCAGCCAAAGCCATGTGTGTTTTCTTCTGGCTCTCCCACCCCAACATTCACCCCGGGGGGCTGGAGATTTTGCCTGGGACACAGACTAATAAATCTCAAGCCACTGCTTTTGTCTGACTCTGGTGAACCCACCTGGCAAGCTTACTTCTTTGGCCACCTGCCACCTTTGCGCGCTTTACATTTGGCACTGAAACCCGGGAGAGCGCGTTCAGACTTCCCCCATTGAGGACTGAGGTCCGCTCTCTTCTCCAAAAGAACCAGTATTCTCTTTATCTGGGCCAACAGAACTGGGGTAAGTTGCCTTTTCTACCGTCTTCCAGTACTCTCCCATTACTGGTCTGTCCATAAGTCACGCACACCACAGACCCCCCGCTGTTTGGGCATGGGAGCCTAGGAGATGTCCCAGACTCCACTAGCACCTGTTTTCTCCATTCTGGACCCCTGTAGGTCAAGGAGACGTCCTGACCTCCAGCCTGTCCATTTTCTGTTCCTTGGGTGACCACCACCAGAGCTTGGGACACCTGGTTCTGCTTGTGTACATCTCCTGGGTAATACTGGAAGGCTATAGAAAACGCTGACCTATTGTCTGCTGCTACCATAATTTCACTAATTGGCCACCAGAGGAAATAACCAATTTATCATGCCTCTAAAGAGACAAGTGGAAGCTTGATTTTATTGAAATCTGTGTCCGGCCTTCCCGCCTCTCCTTTTTCTGTCTGCTTCCCTACCTAAAACCTCTCCACTCTCTTTTCCTTCACGTTTTTGGACCCCCCTGAAATGCTCTCTGCTCCCCCCCTTTGGCTTCTGCTGAAACTGCCAGCAGTGACGACTGTGTGTCCATCAACTGCATGCCCGCTCATTCCCCCTGCCACCTCCTCTGTCTCCTCCTCTGTCTCCACCCCCTCTGCCGACCTGCGCCA
Source organism: Glaucomys volans (assembly GCA_020662805.1). NCBI lineage: Eukaryota > Metazoa > Chordata > Mammalia > Rodentia > Sciuridae > Glaucomys > Glaucomys volans. The sequence goes on along the minus strand of JAJEJO010003179.1, from coordinate 188,981 downwards.
GACCCCCACCGAACACGGAGCTGGCTATTCCCCGCCTCCACTGCCATAACCATGTGACCAGTGCTACGGAGTAGAATGCTCCCTCCCTCCAGTGCGCTATCCCTTGTTCACCCACTCACCACCGCCACAGCAGCTGCCACAGCTTCCCACGCCCCGCAATGGGCTACAATGACCAAGATGCATGCTTATTTACAGAAAAAGGTAACACTCCAGTCTCAGGCCCTGATAGTTAACCTGTGGTGTGCTGCTCCAGCAAGAACTCCAAAGTAGGACCAGGTGTCCTCTCCGCCAGGGGCAAGCCCATGGCCCCAACCAAGTCATCTCCACCTGCAACCAAGCAGGACACTGGAAGGGTAACTACCCTATGACTGGCCCCTCCCTAGCGCCTCTACGCAGGGGTGTGACCAGCCAGATGGCCCCTTCCCCTCAACTGCCGGTATTTGAAGAAGATTGAAGAAGCCTGGACTCAAGGATCGCTGAGCCCAGGGCACACTCCAAAGTAACCTTATGGACACAGGAGGTACCTATTCTGTTTTGCCTGCCCACTCTGGGCCTTTATTTCCTTCCCAGGTTTCAGTTATGGGAATTGATGGAAACCCTCCTTGCCAAACAGAACAGCTAAGTTAGCCTGTGCCCTGGAGGGACATTCTTTCACACATTCTTTCCTGGTTATTCATTCCTGTCCAGTCCCCCTCCTAGGCAGAGTTGTTCTCCAACTTCTGGGAGCCACCCTACAACTTCTTCCCAAGCGTATTACTAGTACTCACCTTCTTCTACCTCTGTTTCTTACATTCTCTAGCTCTCCCACACCACCTATCCTACTGTTACCCCCAGACCTGGTTGACCCCCAAGTCTTGGACACCTCAAGCCAGTCAGTGCCTCCCACCATAAGCCAGTCCTTATCTAACTGAAACCTCATGCAAAGTTTCCTTCATGTCCTCAGTTTCCAGGAAGGACTTAAACCCATCATAGGTCAGTTACTCAGGGACTCCTCATCCCTACTGACTCCCCCCTGTAATACTCCTACATTGTCTGTATGTAAACCCTCAGGAGCCTATCGCTTGGTCCAGGACCTCTGCCTAATTAATGAGGCAACTATTCCCATCCACCCAGTGGTTCCTAAACCCTACACTCTCTCAGTACTCTTAATGTGTAAATTCCATTGGGTAACATACTTAAAATATTATCAGTGAAATCATAACAGGTACCATTCTACATACAAAGGAATCCAAAGGTTTCAACTGCGATTCAATTAAAGAAGAGTTATTTCAAAATGCAAACAAAAGAAGTCAACAGATAGGAAAGAGAAAATAGAAGATTCTAAGTGTGGAAATATATTCAGTAGAAGGAAAAAGAATGTTTTTGGGTAAGAAAGTCTTTCTGTGATGAAATATATGAGGGTCTAAATAAGTGCTAAGAAAGTCTGTGTGTAAGTAAAGGACAAATTTAAATAAGTTTGTGTATGACTAAGTTGATTATATGTATATAAGATGATCAATTAAAGGCCATTTAAGGCTTTTCCCTAAGGTTAATGGGCTAATATAAATCAAAGTGTAATCAATGTGTTAAAATGACAAGGATTTCTTGAAGTTTCATACTATTGTGGTTAAATAACTGGTGGGGTATTGTGCTATGTTGCAGAGCCTAGGTTTTTCTTGAAAAACTAGGTTTGGTTGCTCTTTTTTTGTATATAAATATGTCCGTGCCTTCCAGGTGCACAAGTCTTTAGAGCAGAGGATTTGTTGGGCTGGTGTTCTCCAAACTAGGCTTGTCTGTGCTGGTAATTTATAAGAATAACAAATTTTATTGGGGACTTAATTTCTATCATCTAATATTCTGTAACAGGACCTGTTATCAATTGGCTATATGTAAATTTGTTACTTTTTACACTGAGATCAAAATTTAAGTGCAAATGTATTTAAAAGTTAGTGAGAGCCTGATATGTTTAAAGGTTAATATCGTGAAGCATGAAAGCATTTGGCCACTTTGCCACACAAAAGGAAAGTTAAAATCTCTCTCATCCTTTCCTTGATTTGTTTTAGAGGTAATATATTGTGTTAAGGATAGCTAGCATAGAGGGAAGGGAGGGGCGGGGGTGGGTGGGGGGTAAAAATAATAACAGAATGTGTGACAGATACCATTGCCCTGTGTACATGCATGAACGCACAGATGGTGTGACTCTACTTTGTGTACAACCAGTGAAACAATAGCTGTACTCCATTTGTGTTCAATGAATCAATAAGTAAATAAAAATAAATAAATAAATAATAAAAAATAAAAATAAAAAATAAGAAAATAAATGAACCTCTAAATAAATAAATAAATAAATAAAACAATATCTTTAGAGTTAAAAGGACAGAAGATTTTGCTGGATAGTATAGCATGTAATGAGGAAAGTTGTTTGTTTTTATATTATTTGGGAAGAAAATAAAATGAGTAATATTAGTCATTTTTATGTTAAAGTTTTTCCATTTCTCAAGTAAAAAAAATAAATAAATAAAAGACTGTTCAGATTACACAGGATCTGGTTGCAGACATTTATACTTTCCTTCCACTCTGACAGGTGGAAACTCATCCACAATAATAGGCAGGGAGAGGGGAAGAATAGAAGCTCAGCGGATTAAGCAAGGAGGAATGAAGGTAAGGAACGGGATGGGAAAAGGGAAGACAGTTAAATGAATCTGAAATAATCTTCGTATGTACTTAAATGAATACACCACGGTGAATCCCACCATTGTGTGCGTCCATAAGAATGGGTCTCTAACTGGAATAAGCGAGATTTCTTGCTTGTACAATTATATAAAAAAAAATTTATTATCACATATAACTAAAAATAACCAATCAAAAATAAAATGCATAATATTAAACAAAAAAAGAGTATCTGAGCAGCGGAGCAGCGGCTGGCCTGGCGGCGCTGGTTTGCAGACAGGCTCCCGGGGTGGGCGGGTCTGGGGGCTCCCTGGGCACCAGTGCGCCCTCGGGGAGGGGAGGGCAGCCGCCCCCGGCTGCACAGACGCCCTGCCAGCGGCCTTCTCCCTGCCCCGGTCCCTTCGCCCCTGTCCCACCCGCTCTCGGTCCTGTTTTGGAAGGGTTAAGCACCCTCAGGCCAAGCACAGGGCGTTGATCCCAGCCCAGGCCAGCCCAGCCCGGAGCGTCTGCGTTTCCTCCCTCTCCCAGACACTCCTTAGGCCAGTCGGAACCGCGTTCCATGCTAAGTTGGTCTCAGACACAGAGTCTGAATAGGGGGTCCTCACTTGCTCCTGGGCTCACCATTGTCCCCTTATTCCGGATCACAGGTTTGGGCGAAAGCACTTTGGGGTCATGAAATTGTAAAAACTGCCCATGAACTTTATTCTTTTCTGTGGTAGTAAATGTGGGTGTTTTTATATTGAAATAACAAAGTCACCACCTCCTCGGGGTTGGGAGTGCTTGTCAGGGATGCTTCTATTAGAGGGGGCGCTCCTCCAGGCGCGCCCACCGAGATCTGGGACACCTCACATGCAGAAGAGGCAGCGCCGAAGGGGCCTTCGATTTCCATGCGGTGGCCCTGCCACCACCCCAGCAGCTGACTGCTTACTTATTTTTTTTGTAATCAAAGTATAATTTAATACAATAAAATGAACAGATACTGTGTGAAACAAAACACAAACAAAAACAAAAAACCTGAGCTCTGCACAGCGTTACGCACCTGTATTCCAGCTACTCAGGAGCCTGAGGCAAACGATCCCTTAGGCTCAGGAGTTCAAGACCAGCCACTGCAGCACAGCGAGATCCCGTCTCAATACCACGCAGAAACCCAGTGCTGGAGTGTTTTCTGATGCACAGTATTGTTTAGAACTCATGTGGGAGGGCGGCCAACTTCAAACGTCTGCCATTCTCCCCCAGTTAGAGAACACATTTCAGGAGTCTTGAGAAGCAGCTGCCTCATGGATCTTTGGGACCAGGGCCCTTGGCAGCCCCACAGCATCCCCGGAAGTGCAGCTGGAATCTCCTCTCGCTATCCCAGGAGGAAAGTAACTGCTAATATTTAATATTATATTAAATAATATGTGTATTATTTAATATAATTATATATATTATATAATATATATTATATTATATATTATTATATATTATTATATTATATTATATTAAATATGCATATATAAATTTATATATACAAAATGTCAGGTCCCCCTCACTGATACACAAAGCCATCGATATAATACACCTTATTTACAGTAAAGCTGCCATAAAATTCTTCCATGTGTTCCTGTGAGTAACCTTTTTGTGTGTTAATACCTGAATACTCTCTAGTGCTTGGTTCCTTGAACTTTGGGTTTTGCTCCTTGGATTTGATTATTCAGAATTAAATGCTTAAATATCCATTTTGCTTTGTTCCTATGAAAGAGGGCTAATGGATAACGTTTGGCATGTTTCTAATGTAATTCATTACCAACTCCACCTAAGGGCTGTCAAGGCCAACAGCTAAGTCAGCAGCCAGGTGGTCTTAATGGTTGAGTGGCTGGATAAAGTTTTATAGGCTTTAAATCCCAAGTTCTAGTCTGTAGTCTAGTGGTTGAATAATTTTTCATTTCCTTTCTTTGATATTTGGAAAATGCAGACTTAACTAAAGGTAGCCATATTCTACGTATAATGCCACATATAATTATGCAAACAATAAAACTGTTACTCCAAAATTCCAGTTTTCAGTTCTCACACCTATCTCAGTGAATTGAATAAGGACTAAAGGGTGTTAAAAGTAAAAAACCTACTGCCACATTCCAGATAAAGGCATGCAAAATACGCAATAATCTAACAATAATTATAACCTGAAACTTTTAAAAGCTTCAGGGGTTATGACTAAGTAGTAGAGAGCTTGCCCAGCATGTGTGAAGCCCTGGGTTCAATCCTCAGCACCACATAAAAATAAAATAAAGATGTTGTGTCCATCTACAACTAAAAATAAAAAAAAAAAAAATTAAAGAAAAGTTGTAACATTGTGTGTGTCTGTGTGTGTGTGTGTGTGTGTGTGTGTGTGTGATCACTTCTTGGCCTTTTGGCTAAGATCAAGTGTGTATTTTAGTGAAAAATTAGGGATTATAGAGACCAGGGTCTGGTGTGGGGATGTGCATCTGTAATCCCAGCAATTCCAGAGGCTGAGGCAGAAGGATCGAAAGTACAAGGTCAGCCTGGGCAATTTAGCTGAGAACTTCAGCAACTTAGCAAGATTCTGTCTCAAAATAAAAAAATAGAAAGAGCCGAGGATGTGGTTCAGTAGTAAAGCACCCCTGAATTCAATCCCCCATACCAAACGGAGGGGGAGAATCACAAAACTACAATTGTTTTCAGACAAGTTCACTATAATGCTCTAAGAGGCTCTGCTTCTTTGGAAGTTTGACTCATCTCTATAATTAGAGATGTAAGAAATATGCCATTGCTGTAAATTCCATCCTAGATCTACTAGGACTCCTTAGCTAGTCCTTGGAAAGGGACTTGTGTCAACTCTGCACAGCCATCTCCATTCGCCCACTTTGCTGACATGCCCCGTGGAAAGCGCTCTGCTGCCCTCTGCTGTCAAGACCAGAGGACACAGGCTGAGAGAAACCAGCACCTGCGAATGAGTGGATGGGACACTCTCCTCCCAGGCAGGCAGGACAGGTCAGCTTCCCCTCCTTAAGCCACAGGCTGGTCCTTCAGTCTAACGGAAAGACGTCAGGCAAACGTGAAAGGAGCTGAGGCAGGTTAGAAATGCCAAGGCAAAAAGAGTGTTTTTGGTTTGTTTGTTTGTTTTATTTTTGCGGTGCTGGGGACTGAACCCAGAGCTTTGGGCTTACAGGGCAAGCACTCTACCACCTGGGCTATATCCCCTGCCCAAGACTGTTTTTGATTGGGCAGCATTCCAAAGGTGGGTTACAAGCAAACACAAAATCCCACTGCATTCATCTGTCCAGTAATTTCCACTACATAGAAACAGAGAAACAGCAGGGAGCCCCATAACTGCTCCAAGGAAAAAGAGTAGGAGCAGAGGGAGGGGCTGTCTACAGAGAGCAGGCAGGGAAGGTTCCTCCAAAGAGGTCAAGAAGGAAAGAAAGAGGTCATCTCTGTGAGGAAACCTTGGTAAGGAATGTTCCAGGCAGAGGAGGAGCAGTTGCTGGGTCTGTGTATTGGGGACATTTCGGGGGTGTTTTAAGCAGAGCAAGGTCAAACACTCGAGTGTAGTGACTGGGAAAATAATGATGCTGGGGAAGGGAGCCAGGTTCAGATGATGTCCAATACTAATGAGTTATTTTGGCTTTTTTTCTATACTTTTTCACATTTGATGTATATTTCTGATTTTTTTATGAGGTACTAGGGATTGAACCATGGGGTGCTTAACCTCTGAGCCAGATTGCCAGTCCTTTTTAATATTTTATTTAGAAACATGGTCTTGCTGAGTTGCTTAGGGCCTAAGTTACTGAGGCTGGCTTCAAACTCTCAGTCCTCCTGCCTCCAATTCTCCTGCCTCAGCCTCCTGAGCTGCTGGCTCTGCCCAATTTCTTGAAAAAGGAGTCTGCTCTCATTCCCTTCTCAGCACAGTGGTCTGGCATCCTTCTCCCTGTAGGAGGCATAGAGAATCAATAAGCTGGGGGAGGATGGCTTATCTGATGAACTGAAATCCATTCTACAGGGTTTTGTGAATTACCAGAATAAATATGATGACACTAACATGTAATGAGCATTTCTATCTGTCCAGGAATGCTGTGATGAGCTTTGCAGGAGTTCCTACTTAAGGCAAGCCCATGAATTAGGAATTATTATTCCTACTATAGATTCAGAGCTAGCCAGTGCATTGGCAGGACTTAAATCCAGGTCTGACTCCCCAGGTGCTCAGCTCTGGTCCAGCTTGCTAAAACTGACTCTGTGTCTGACCCCCACCAACATGCTCCTCGGCACTGTGTGGATTTTCTTTTGGCTTTAAAGAAAAAATCCCATCATAGAGCAACAGAAAGTAAATTCGAGGGTGCCTCAGGCTCAAGGAATTAAGGAAAATAGAAAGTGACTGCCAGTGGGTAAAGGGGATTGGTTATTGTGGAACGACAACGGTGCTCTAAAATTCCAAGAGGTGTTCCTTTCAGATCATTGCTGATCAGACACAGTTGCTGAGACCATTAGCCCTCCAGCTGCTCTGGATGGAGCCAGGATCTTCTAGTCATTTTTTTGGGGGGGGTACAGGGAATTGAACTCAGGGGCGCTCAACCACTGAGCCACATCCCCAGCCCTATTTTGTATTTTATTTGGAGACAGAGTCTCATTGAGCTGCTTAGTGCCTTGCTTTTCCTACTACTGGCTTTGATCTTGAGATCCTCCTGCCTCAGCCTCCAGAGCCACTAGGATTACAGGCGTGGTCCACTGTGCCTGACCTTGATCTTCTGGTTCATGAAAGAAAAAAGGAAGGACTGCCCTGTGGGCCCCGAAAGAAGCACCAGGTGATGAGGTGATGAGTGTGTGTGTGTGTGTGTGTGTGTGTGTGTGTGTGTTGCTTTGTTTTGGGTGATGTTGTTAATGGTGATAATTAAGGGATCACATCCAGATGTCTCAGGAGTTTTGATGACCACACTGCCTCCCAATAGAAGCTCATTGTTGTGACTCTACAAAACAAAGCAGAGGAGCAGCCGTGAAGGGTGTTTTAGTGTCACAGAGTGTGCTCACACCCTCAGTGGATGTCCCCTGCTGTGAAGGGGAAGATGGCTTTTGGCTTTGAAAAAACTGTGACTCAGGATGAACTCCAGCTCATGGAGGGAAGAGCAGGAAGCAGAAGAAAGACAACCAACTTGGCCAGACTATAAACTATCTGCTTCCCCTGGTGCTAGTCCTTCAGTATCTTCATTAACTTTTCCCTGAACATCAGACTGGAGCTTAATTAATTGCCTACTTCCTACCTGTGATCTTATCACCTAATGATCGTCCTCCCCTCTCTGTCCTAAACACCCCTGTTCAACATTAGATCTGATGCATTCAGTGGCACAGAGGGGCTCCTGTCCATCTTTGTGGGACAGGACCTGACTTTTTCTCAGCAAAGAGGATCCCAGGACTGTAGGTTGTTTTCTCCCTTCTTACCCCCTGGAGAAAGCCTCTTTAAAATAAGGAAGATTGCCTTGTGAATCTACATGATGAAGGAATGGAGCCAGAGATGAAGGGAAGACAAGGAGAAAGAAAAGATGAATATTAGAGGGGGCAGGGTTAATGACAGCAAAGGGAAGTGAGAAAGAAGGGAAGGGAGGGTGTGTATTACAGAGCACCCCTCCCCATCCCTGAGCTCTGAAGGGTTCAAGCAAAGGATTTAAGCTCTGCACTGTTCCTTGGGTTTTGCATCTGTTGGGGGCCCTGAGACTGACTTGTCCTGGGCCAAGCACAACATGCACCTTTAGATTCTCCCTGGATGTGTCCACTAAGAGGGCCCTTAAATCTGGAGGAAAAAACAAATGATGGACTATGATGTTGGGTGGTAACTACGAGCTGGTGGGGTATAGCTAGAGGAGGTGGGTCTCTGGGGTTACGCCCTTGGGGGTTGTACTGAGATGCAGTGAGATGTATCAAGGATCCGAAGAATGAGACCTACAGGCAATGGAGGGTAGGGTAGAGTAGCAGAATTTATTTCTGAAACATAAAGGAAACACAAGTAAGGGGTCCCAAGAGGGTTGCTGCTGAGTTGCTGCCATCCAGGGGTTTATATGGTGTTGCTGGAGGTGACCTTTGAAACTATTGACTTTTAGAGAGGGGGATTTCTACATCCAATCAGAGTGAGACACTGGTGATCATGCACTCCCTGTCCAATCAAGATGTTGATGATGTGTTGTTCACGTGTTTGTTCTAGCTCATCAGACACTTTGCACACAGAATTGTTGCCATGGAGATCCCTGTCCTGTCTGCCTATCATATTTTTGGCTCTTCCTCAGATGCAATACCTTAACCTTCTGCTTCCTTCCAACACCCCCCCCCCCCCATTCCTTCCCGGAGCTGAGCTGCTTTCCTCCACCATGCCCTTCCGCCATGATGTTCTGCCTCACTCCAGGCCCAGAGGAATCAAGGATCAAGGACTGAACCTCTGCAATCTCAAGCCCCTAATAAACTAAACATTTCTTCCTCCGAGTTTTCGTGGTCAGGTATTTTGGTCACAGGGATGAAAAACTGACCAATGTAGACTGTAAGCAGAGTATTTCTGCTTACATGCATTAAGTTATGAAAATGAAAATACATGCATTAAGTTATGAAAAGAGTCCCCCAAAGAGACATTTCACTCTGCCTGAAGGGAAACAAATTTTCTTGCTGGTGAGTAGGAACCTGACTTTCTGAATAAGGAAGGTTGGCCAGAGCTAGTAGCTGCTTGCTTATAAAGTTTTTGCTGAAATTGATGAAATGGATGGAAGTGGAATACGTGAAAGAAGCTATTTTGTTGGAGAAAGTTTCAGTGTTTTCATGACATAGAAATTCTAAAAGCCCATCTTGGGATGGAGAGGGAGGGAGGAGAAAGGGCACAAGGGGATACTGGAGAATGAAATCCACTAAATTATGCTATGTCCATATAGGAATATACCTCAGTGAATCACACTTATATATACATAATTATAATGCACTTATATAAAAAAATAACAATGGGAGACTTATAGGGCAGAGAAAAGGGGTTGGGAGAGGGAAGAGGAGAGGAAAAAGAAAAGTACTGAGGAATGAGATTATAATCAAATTATGCCCTAGTATGACTATGTCACAATGAATCCCACTATTATGTATAATTATAATACACCAATGAAAAAAATAAAGAACTCTGATAAGCTTAAAATTCTTTAAAGTCCTTCTGTTTCATTTTCTGTTAAGAAAGTGGAGAAAAGAAATGATAACTTGAGAAGAGAGATAGTCTGAGCACAAATCCTTTGCCTGCTTCTTAGCTGGGAGCTAGTAAAGGGAGATTGCAATGCCTCTGCCTCAGCATTATCACCTACTGCTTTGTCATGTGTCCCTATAGATTATTTGTGCATAATAGGGAATGTACCTACCACACAGAAATACATTTATTATATCTAATGGGGAAAGGAAGGAAATGTGACAGCTACCAATGATTGAGTAAAGAGCACAATCTTTCTCATTTTATAGCTACACAATGGGTCTCAGAAAACTACCCGAGGTCAAATACCTAGGAAGTGGCAGGGCTAGGGTTCAAACCCTGTCTGCCTGCTTTCAAAGTCTCTTTCTTCCAGTGGTCATTGTCCCTTTTATGAAGCAGCAAAACAGTCGAGGTGACACAGTGTGAGTTAGTTCTCCAGATTTCTACTTGACAGTGTCTCCATTGTCTGACGGAAGTTTTGCATTAAAATCAGGAGTGTTGTCTCTTTGAAAGTGTTGCTCCCGTGTTGCTTTTGCAGTCTTGATTTTTTTTCAAGAGCTAGGACTCGGCAGCATCCTGAACCTCTGGATGCCCTCACTGTCCACCACTAGGACACCATCCATCGTCCCAGTGGAAATCCCAACAGAGCTTTGCCCACTGCACCTCACCTCACAGTCACCCTTCTCTGAAGTACTAAAGATATACTAAGCCAATAAGTCACTTTATCCACCGGGTTTGCAGTGTGAGTCCACTGACTGGAGAATAGTAGGATATTTATTTTATTTATTTATATTTATGTGGTGCTGAGGATCGAACCCAGTGCCTCACACAGGCTAGGCAGGCACTCTACCACTGAGCCACAACCCAAGTCCAATAATAGGAGATTTACACAAACTAATTTGAAAATTTCTTTCTTCCTCCTCTGTTTGTTCTTCCCAGGAAGAAAGACAAACAAGCTTCTGGAAAGGAATGAAATAGCGTATCTGGCCCTTAGTAACTCTTTTTCTTCTTAGGCCTATTTATACATGCATTCCAGAGGTGAAACTGCTGATAAAAGGTCAGTGCTTTACCGCATCAATTGCTAAGCTAGTGTCTATGAGCAATGTGTCTTCAGTTAACAAGCAGGCAAAGTCGGGTTCCTTCCACAATGAAACTAAGTCTTCCATTAAAAAAAAAACACTCAAATTAACACAGACATCAGATTTAAAAGAAGAAAAAGGAAGGAGGTGCAAAAACCTTAAAGAGGACAAGGAAGGTATCCATCATTTCTGTCATGCAACTCTGGCCCAAACTGCCCGGAAAGCCAACGATGAAACAGAAATGTCTTTATCCAACAAGAATAGAAAGAGGATGGTCAAAAAGTACATGAAAAAATGCTCAACATCTCTCACAATTAGAGAGATGCAAATTAAAACTACACTGAGATTCCATCTCACTCAAATCAGAATGGCAATGATCAAGTAACAATAAATGTTGGCCAGGATGTGGGGAAAGGTTCACTCATACATTGCTGGTAGGACTGAAAATTGTGCAGCCACTCTGGAAAGCAGCATGGAAATTCCTCAGAAAATTAGATATGGAACCACCGTCAGACCCTGTTACACCCACCCCCTTCAGTATATACCCAAAGGACTTAAAATCAGCACACTACAGTGACACAGCCACATCAATGTCCATAGCAGCTCAATTCACAATAGCCAAGCTATGGAACCAACCTAGGTGCCCTTCAAAGGATGAATGGATGGATAAAGAAAATGTGGTATACAAACACCATGGAATATTACTCAATATAAAGAAAAATGGAATTATGGCATCGGCTGGTAAATGGATGGAACTAGAGACTATCATGCCAAGTAAAAAAAAGCCAATCCCCAAAAACCCAAAAGCCAAACATTCTCTGTGATATGTGGATGCTAACACAATAAGCGGGTCTGGGGGCAGGGGGGAATAGAGGTTCATTGGATTAGATGAAGGAGAATGAAGGGAAGGGACAGGGAACAGGAATAGGAAAGACAGTGGAATGAATGGGGCATCACTTTCCTATGGTCATATATAAATACACAACTAGTGAAACTCCACATCCTGTACAACCTCAAGAATGGTAAGTTATATCCCATATATGTATAATATGTCAAAATGCACTCTACTGTCATGCATAGCTAAAAAGAACAAATAAAAAATAAGTATTCAGTAAATGGTAGTGAAATTGTTTCCAGTTTCAAGAATGGGTCCATATAAATTCTCCACAAAACTCATGATCTTCTGAATCATGCTTTTAAATATTTGTGTTTATTTGTATGTATTCCGTCAGTCCTATCCAAAGCAGTCTTGTCATTGCTGGCTGGTCCCCATTCCTGGGAGTGTGCACCACAGCCCCACCTGAGCTGACAGAGATGGCTGCTCCTGGCCAACAATTTCATGTCTTATGAGGTGACCTCTCTGTGAGAAGACTCTGATCCTGGTGCCAATTGTTCAGGAGAGAGACTGATACCCTCTTTTGGAATAAGAGCTAAAATAACCAGCTTATGATTATTGGTTTATTTCTGCCAGAGCCTTTCACCTGCAAACTCTTTTCCTTTAACATTCTTTCCAAAACATGTGACTACTTAAAATAATGTTTTAATGTAGAATAATTGGTTTCTTCAAATATTCTTGGGCATTCTTTTTTCCTTGATCTGTGTCTACTAAATCTAAAAAGTTAAAAAGGCTACCCAGGAGGCTGAGGCCAGAGGATCACAAGTGGAAAGACCCTTTCTCAAAATTAAATTTAAAATGGGATCAGGGATGCAGTTCAGCACCAGAGCACTTCCCTGTCATGTGCAAGACCCTCGGTTAATTCCCAGTATAGCAAAAGAAAAAATATATAAAAGAAAGAGAGAAGGGGAATGGAATCTGGAATTAGAGTTAGAGATCTCGCCAGCAGCTCTCCATGAAAGATTTATTTAATCACTTATCCTTGGACCCTTGTCAGCCAGTGGTTTGAAAGTACCCAACCCATAATTTAGGAATCCACATTTGTTGAACCTACAAAGACCAACATCTGGCCAACACACAGGAATAGGGAAGATACTTGAATAGGCTTCCTTGATTTTAAACCAGGAGGGTGAAAACCTTGATCTCTGGCCTTTCATTGACATGCTTTTATTGCACATTGAAAACAGTGCAAAATAAGAGTTCCCATAGGAGTCCTAAAGATGCTTAAAATCATCACGTCACTCATGAACGTTTACAGAACCACAGAACAAATTGCATCTGAAAAATTCATAGAAACAACCCATTTATGCAATGGCTGATTACTCTGGACTCAGAGATAATCTTCTATAAAATAGTTCTAAACCAGTTATTCAAATCAGAATATCAGTCCTCCAAGATCTCTCAGTGTGAAGGAACTAGGAGGAAGGCAAGCTGAATTGCACACCATAAGATATCAATACACTTGGCCTGACGTGTCTTTGAACTTGGATCTCACGTTCAAAGCCAACCTGGCCAACTTAGTGAGATTCCATCTCAAAATAAGAAAGAAAGAGTGCTGGGGATGTATTGATGGTTTGTTCACTGGCCAGAGAATGGAGAATTGGGAGTCTAAGCTCACAGATCACCTTCTCAGTCTGTCTGCATTGGGGAAATCCCACATACAGGGTAAAACACAGGAGGAGGGACAGGCCAATAAAGGAAAGGAATCCTCATGTCTTTTCCTGGAAGAGGAGATTTCCCAGAACTTGGGCACTACCCCTTTTCACTCTTCTTACGCTCTGGTGCTTCCTGGCATGGGGACTCGTAGGTGTGAAGTTAGAGGTTTTCTGGAGGCCACTCTTGAAGCCATTTTAGGTCCAACTGATTTTTGCAGGCCCACCTGAAGAGAAGCTTCTGGGTTTCAGGCACCCTATTGTCGGGGTGCCCACTGGCCGGGGCGGGCTGCGCGCTCTGGGCAGCTGGTGATCCCGCGCCCCGGAGCGGAGGCGCCCGTCCGGCCCCTCTGATGGAGGTGCCTCCGGGCCCGACCCTGGCGCCTCCGTTCTGTCCGCCGCACAGGACGTGAAGAGGCGGCGGCACAGCGGCTGGAGGAGACCTGCGTGCACCCACTGGAGCCATGCCCACGTGGACAGCTCCCCCGCCCACCTCCAGGAGGGTGGGTGGGTTTGCCCACGGGCAGGATGTCCGTGTCGGGGCCGGGTCCGAGGCCACGTGAGGAGGCTGGCCGGCCCAGACCCCCTCCTCACGTCTCGCCCCCCACGCTGGCCTGTCAGGGTGCCCGGGGCCCCAGGCTAATGCGGAAGTCTTCGCCATTGGCCAATGCTTCTGCATGCTCAGTGCGTGATCACTGAGTGCCTGGGCTCCATGCAGCTTGCAGTCCACACGCTAACCTCGTGGACACTCCCTGATTGGTTGTTGCTGCATGTATATACTGCTCTACTTCCCTGTTGGGGGGAGAAGAAGAAAGAATCTGTAACGAGATGGCCATCGTGTGAATAAAGCTTCTGACCAGCCTACGTGTCTTGTCTCACTGCGGCAGGGATTCGCAATAGGTGGTGCCGAAACCCGGGAAAACTCACAAATATTAAGGTAAATAACTAAAAAGGAAAAGGCAGCCTTGACGTTCGCGGTTTAGCGACTATCCAGACTGGCAAAAAGTGGTCCAGTAAAACTGAAACTAGGTGCGCAGAAAGTGGCCATTAACAATATAAGCTATGGGCTCTGATTGATACCAACTTTTCAATGTGATTCTTCTAAAGCACTGGTTTCAAGAGTATAGAGACTGGAAATATTACGGTACAGAATGGAGATAGAGAATCATTTTGTATTATTAGGTAAATATTGTCATTTTTCCTAGAGTTATCTTGTTTGCTATTCCTAGTCTTTCCAGTCAACTTTGTGGGTGTAGTTACTGAATATATTTAGATCTATCATTTTTACACTATAATGATTACTATAATCATTATCCTAAACACCCATGGATTCAATTTTGTAAAAATACTCCCATTATTTTTCCTAAAGTAACTAGAACTACCCCTTTAAAAAGTGTCTAACAATTTTCACTGACGGGTCTAAAACCGGAGTTGGATCTGTCATTATAAATGATAAAGTTCATACTACTGTGATCCAAGCCTCCTCCGCTCAGGTTACTGAATTTGCTGCTGTAATTTTGGCCTTTGAACTATTAGACAATGTGCCTTTTAATTTACTTACAGATATAATTATGTTGTAAATTCATTGTCAATTTTAGAAAAAGTACCTTACATTTCTCCAACTTCTACCATTGCGCCTTATTTTACTAGTTTGCAAAAGTTAATTCTTAAACGTCATCATCCCTTTTATGTGGGACATATCAGAGCTCATACTAACCTCCCAGGACCTTTAGCTAAAGGCAATAAATTAGCAGACCAAGCAACTCATACCAACTTCATTTTCTCTGTTAAAGAATAAGCACAAGCCTTTCATGATAAATTTCATGTTAACTCTACCACCTTAAACAGAAAATTCCAAATTCCCAAAATGCTTGCTTGACAGATAGTTAAAGATTGCCAGCATTGCACACCACTTATTCCTGTTCAGTCATTTGGAGTCAACCCTCGCGGTCTATTACCCAATCATATATGGCAAATGGATGTTACTCATATTTCAGAATTTGGAAACCTTAAGTATGTTCATGTTTCTGTTGATACTTGTTCTGGAGTCATTATGGCCTCTCCTCAGACTGGAGAAAAGGTCAAAAATGTTATACAACATTGCTTACAAACTTTTGCCACTTGGGGCATTATAAAAACTGATAATGGCCCAGCATATACTTCTAAAAGTTTTCAACAATTTGCAAAAACTTTTAATATCCAGTTAATTACAGGTATTCCCTACAATCCTCAAGGGCAAGGTATTATTGAAAGAACTCATCTCATGCTCAAAAATTATCTTCAAAAACAAAAAGGGGGCATTAGAGCATCCTTTCGATCCCCCAAGGATAAAATAAACCTTATCCTTTTTATTTTAAATTTTTTAACTTTGGACAATGACGGACGCTCAGCTGCTGACCGTCACTGTTCTCCTAATCAGGCCCCTAAACAGTATGTGCTATGGAAGGACATCCTGACAGGATGCTGGAAAGGTCCAGACCCCATTTTACGTTGGGCCCGAGGGTCTGTTTGTGTCTTTCCACAGGATCAACAAGTTCCAGTGTAGGTACCTGAACGGTTTACTCGCATAGCTGCAGCGCCCCCTGATGAACCTGCACACGATGATTGTCCTGACTCTTCTACTGGAGGTAACTCTGTCCCTGGTGATGGCTCACCCCCTACCATGGACTCCAGCTGACGTAAATCTATGGGCCATTGTTCGAGCCTGGCCATGGTTGCTGTCCTCCACTGCCGTGATCCCCATGCCTTGAAGGCTGGCAACTCTCCCTCTATGTGGCTTAGCATACTGGACCAGTAGTCAAAGACGGGTAATGAAGGCGGTGACCATATACCAACCTAAGACAGAAGCTGCAGCATGCTCTACAGTCTTTGATGACGGTTAAGGATATGAGCCGACCCTCCACCTGAGACAGGCACGGTCTCTCGCCATAAAAAACAAAAAAGAGGGAGCTGTCGGGGTGCCCACTGGCCGGGGCGGGCGGCGCGATCCGGCGGCTGGCCACCCCCGCGCCCTGGAGCGGAGGCGCGCGTCCGGCCCCTCCAATGGAGGTGCATCCAGGCCCGACCCTGGCGCCTCCATTCTGCCCACCACACAGGACGTGAGGAGGTGGTGGCACAGCGGCTGGAGGAGAACTGCGTGCACCCGCTGGAGCCATGCCCACGTGGACAGCTCCCCCGCCCACCTCCCGGAGGGTGGGTGGGTTTGCCCACGGGCAGGATGTCCGTGTCGGGCGGGGTCCCGAGGCCATGTGAGGAGGCGGGCCGGCCCAGACCCCCTCCTCACGTCTCGCCCCCCACGCTGGCCTGTCAGGGTGCCCGGGGCCCCAGGCTAAAGCGGAAGTCTTCGCTATTGGCCAAGACTTCTGCATGCTCAGTGCATGATCACTGAGTGCCTGGGCTCCGTGCAGCTTGCAGTCCACGCGCTGACCTTGTGGACACTCCCTGATTGGTTGTTGCTGCATGTATATACTGCTCTACTTCCCTGTTGCGGGGAGAAGAAGAAAGAATCTGTAACGAGATGGCCATCGTGTGAATAAAGCTTCTGACCAGCCTACGTGTCTTGTCTCACTGTGGCAGGGATTCGCGATACCCTGTCCTCAAAGATAAATGAGATTAGGGCGAAGTACAATTCTACTAGGTCACTTACTCTCCATGAAGCTGGAATTTCTCCACACAAGTCATTTTGAAAAGAGAGGCTCAAAGTAGCTACAGCTTATTTTCACATAGTTATACAGGTGCCCTATTTTAGTCCCAAGCCAGTTGGCCAAGCAAATGCATCACATCCTCAAAAAGGGCACGATTCACCAGCACTCAGATCTTTCTCTGACAGAGCAGGACCTCTCCATATTGGATTCAGAAAGGACTCAGATATGAGTAGAAAGCTCACAACTAGCCAGGGGCAGGGGCCCACACCTGTAATCCCAGCAGCTCGGGAGATTGAGGCAGGAGGATTCCAAGTTCAAACAGCCTTAGCAACTTAGCAAGGCCCTAATCAAGTTGGAAAGAACCTGTATCAAAATAAGAAAGTAAAGGACTGGTGTTGTGGCTCAGTGGGTATGTGCCCCTGGGTTCAGTCCCTGATGGAAAGGAAGGAAGAGGGAGGGATGGAGGGAGGGAGAGAGGGAGGGAGGGAGGGAGGAGGGAGGGAGGAAGGTAGGTCACAACCAATGACTGACTAGAAACTAATCAACTTCTAATGAGTTTAGAGCAGGGGAAGTTGTCAAAGGGTCCCGCATGCCAACCTAACTGCCCCATGGGCAAACATGTTTTCAGCAAATGTAACCAAAGATAGAAAATTTCTCAACACCCTAAGTGTTCAATAGGTGGCAAATGACTAGTTTCCGTACCTGTGTTTCTAAGAAAATCAACAAGTATCCGGAAAAAAATGTATGATTTATTACTCTTAGGGACTTTAGCATCTTTTGAAGAAGGAGAATATATTGTGTCCTCAACTAAGTATAAAAACAGTGATTTGAGGAGCAATTAATTTATTCTGGAGACATTTCTAAAGAACATAAAGTAAAAATACAAATACTGAGAGTTTTGCATATGGATCTATTTTAAAGTATGTCCAATCATTGGCATTTAGTTTTTCTGTAAGGTAAGACTGTATTTTACGCATTCACCAGCAACCATGAATGTCTTAAAGAATAGCCAGCATTTTTTTTTGAAATGGGGTAGAACCTAAATTACTAGAATAACTTTGAGAGGAAAGAGAGAATAAAATTATGCTAAGCAAAATAAGTCAATCCCTCAAAATCAATGGCAGAATGCTCTCTTTGACATGCTGATGCTAATACACAGCAAGGTGGGGGAAGAGGAAGAATAGAAGTTCATTGGATTAGGCAAAGGGGAATGAAGGGAAGGGATGGGGAATGTGAATGGGAAAGACAATGGAATGAATGGACATCACTTTCCTGCGTTCATACATGAACACACGACCAGGGAGACTCCACACCATGTACAACCACAAGAGTGGGAAGTTACACCCCATGATGTGTCAGAATGCACTCTCCTGTCATGTATGACTAAAAATAACAAATAAAAAAAGAAATAAAGTTGGTAGCATTCACCACACAAAAGGAAAAATAAATTAGATCTATTGGAAAGTATAACAAATACCTTAATAGCCACAAAGGGCTGTATATCATTGCACATGAATAAATGTCACTGATTGCAAAAATATGAAGACTTCTTGATATAGGAACCTGAATAATATGTTTCCAAATTGGGGAAGTTTGTCTATTCATTAACATGGGCAAGTTGAGGAGATTTGCACCAGTTTTTTTTTTTTTTTTTTCCAGTGCGGGGGATTGAACCCAGGGCCTTGTGCTTGACAGACAAGCACTCTACCAACTGAGCTATATCCCCAGCCCTGCACCAACTTTTAGACACAGGAAAACATTGACAAGAGAGTGCCATCGGTGTTTTATTTCTAAAAAAATAAAAAACAGCAAGGAAGGAATAGATTGGACTCAGCCAGTGGTGTTCGGAGAGAGGTGACCACCAGAGGTGTGTGGTGCAGGAACATGAAGGATGAAGGGGAGAGGACCCCTGGTTACCCTTCCTTGACTTCTGCTCCAGGATCTATTTACTGTGCGCTAATTCCAGAAGTCATTGCTGAAGGCTGAAGAAGCGCAGCTGTTGGAGTTGGACAGAATAAGAACATCCATGTTCAGGTGCAATGCCATCTACCAAAAAGCACACTGTGTTTTTTAACACCTTGGAACTAACACATGGCCATGGAGAAACAGAGCCACGTCTGTCAGCCTGGATGGCTTTTCCTTCCGTGTCCTCCACCACTCCTCCAGGCTAGTAGGAGTCCACTCTCTTGCCCTCCTACTGGGCTACTTTTCAAATATTCAGAATTCTGTTTACTTGTTCATTGCGTGCTTCCCTTTAGGTTTCTACTTCTCTTCCCCTTGAATAAATTCAAGTGTGTTTGATTGACCCTCCCCATCACATGACAGGTTTATGAGAAGTCTTCGTAGTCCTGATCCTTGAGTTTTGTTCTTCTCATTTTTTTCTGTTTATTTGCAGACCCTTCCCCAAGGCAGGGCATGTGTCCTTGTGTTCTGTTATGTATGGTGGTGAAACCTAAATCCTCTTAGCCTGGTTAACTGAATGTTCTGGTTAGGAAGTGAAGTGTCCCCCAAAAGCTCACACGTGAGACAATGCAAGAGGGTTCAGAGGAGAAGTGGTTGAGTTGTGAGAACCTTGACCCAATCATTCAATCAATTCCCTGATGGGATTAACTGAGTGGTACCTGGAGGTAGGTGGGTGAGGCTGGAGGAGGTGGCATTGGGGACATGGCTTTGGGGTGTATATTTGTATCTGGAGAGTGGAGTCTCTGCTTCCTGATCACCATGTGAGCTGCTTCCCTCCACCACACTCTTCCTCCATGATGCTCAGCCTCACCTCCAGCCCTGAGGAATGGAGTCTGCTGTCTATGGACTGGGACCTCTGAAACCGTGAGCCCTAATAAACTTTTCCTCCTCTACAGTGGTTCTTGTCAGGTCTTTTGGTCACAGGAGCAAAAATCCTGACACTGAAGCAGCCCTCTAGGTGGGACTTGTGATCCCTGCTGGCATCCAGAGGTCTTGCTGTGCCACACCACTTTCTCTTCCTTTCTCAGCTGGGGCTGGAGGTGGAAGTCCTCCTCCATTCAGTAGGGCACAATTTGTAAATCTACAAACGGGGCAAGTTAAGAGCTTTAATTTAGCCAAGGAAATCAAAATGTGACTTTTTGCACACAAAAGCCCAAAGTCGATACGCATAAATAAGCTCCCTCATCTCCTCCATGGATGGTGAATGCAGATTCTCTGTCCTTTCTGTGCCTCAGAAGGTGTGCTTCTATGTGTGATCTCAGCCTCATGCAGAGTTTTCATTCTCTTCCCAAACTTACCAGGTTTTTGGATCTCTAGATCCCCATTACCCTCCCCCCCCACACACACACAAACCCACAATAAGATCATCTTCATACTCACTATGATATCTAAAATAAAAAAGACAATGACAAATGTTGGTGAAGATGCAGAGAAACTAGAAACCTATGGCAACAGCATAATAACATGCTGCCATCATTTTGAAAAAGAATGTGGCCGTATATGAAAACATTAAACACCAAAACCTAGTGTCCATCAGCTGATGAATGGATAAAGAAGTTGTGGATATACACAATGGAATATTGGAATATTATTCAGCCACCAAAAAAGAATGAAATTCAGTCATTCGTGACAACGTGGATGGTGCTGAAGGTCATTGTGCTCTGTGAAATAAGGCAAGCACAGGAAGGCAAGCACTGCATAATCACTTTTTATATGGAATCCAACATAGTTGATCTCACAGAAGGTGAAAGTAGGATGGTCATTATAGTGTCTGGGAAGGGAAGGGGAGAGGGAAGGATGGAGAAAGGTTAATTAACAGATGGAAAGCTATAGTTAGATGAGAGAAAAAAGTGCTGCTATTCTATTGCTCTATCGTGACTTTAGATGACAGTAACGTACTATATATAGAGAGAGAGATCTATAGATATGTTTATATATATTTTTTAAAGCTAGAAGAATGAATTTGAATTCTTTCACCATAAAGAATTGATAATTGTTTGAGGAGATAAATGTTTACCTTAATTTAAACATTATACAATCTATACCTGTATCTAATCATCCCATGGAACCCATATTAGTCAGATTTTGTAACCAAAATACCTGACAAGAACAATTTAGAGGAAGAAAAGTTTATTTGGGGCTTAAGATTTCAGAGGTCTCATTCCACAGATGGCCAACTCCATTGCTCTGGGCCCAGGGTGAGGGTGGACATCAATGATGGTCCAGCAGAGGGAAGCTGCTCAGCTCATGGCAGGGTCAGAAAGCAGAGAGGGGGAAGGGGCCACAGGGAAGATGAACCCTTCCATGGCACATCCCCAGTGACCCACCTCTCCAGCCACCCCTGCTGCTTGCGGTCACCACCAAGTCATTCCATTCAGATTAGGATGGACTGATTAGGTCACACCCCTCATAATCTAATCATTTCACCTCTGAATCTTCCTGCATTAACACAGGAGCTTTGGGGAGACACTTCACATTCAAAGCATAACAGAACCCCATAAATATGTACAATTTTATGTATGAGTTAAAAAAATTTTAAATCCTGGGGCTGGGGACATAGCTCAGTTGGTAGAATGCTGCTTGCCTTGCACACACAAGGCCCTGGTTCAAACTTCAGAATAATAATAATAATAATAATATACTAAAAAGTTTTTTCGAAATTTAAGTTCATCAGAGTTTTTTCACGACAGCAAGTCATAGGTCATACTCCTAGGTAAGGACCTATGTCAAAGAAAGCAGTCACCTGTAGCTGAATATTCACCGCAGTGTTACCATGATAACCAAAAGTGGAAACTACCCAAATGGCCGTTGACTGACACGTGGGTACATAAAATGTCGTTCATCCATACAATTAAATATTATTGGACCATAACCATCCTTCAGGACTGACAGGTGCTGAACTGTGAGAGCCTCATGTAAACAAAAGGAGCCAAACACAGAAGGCTGCCAGGCATCTCCAGAGTGAGCAATGCGGGAAGACTGAACACAATGTGGTGCTCGTCATGGGATGAGGGGAGGGCAAAATGGGAGTGGCTGCTACAGAGCACTCCAGGCTGCTTCAGGGGCCGTGCAATTGTGTAATGGCGATGTTTGGCACCTCTGCGAATATGCAAAAACCAAATAAATCAGGCCTTTAAAAGAGTGGACATTGCAGCCTGTGAGTTACACCTCTAGGAAGCTGGTTTTTAGAAACAACACAAGACCATACATTTATAAAATGAAGATTAGGCTAAAAATGGCCAACGAACTCACAATTTAAAAACCTTCCCGGGAACAATTCAATGTATTTCTTTCTCGTATTTTATTATATGTGTTGTTATGGTTTGGATATGAAATGTATCCCAAAAGCTCTGTGTTAAGGCAGGAGGTAAAATGCTTAGATTATGAGAGCCATAATCTGATTGGTAGATTCATGCATTTGGTAGAATAACAATCTGGATGGTTTACTGGGTGGTAACTGCAGGCAGGTGGGGTGTGGCTAGAAGAAGTGGGTCGCTGGGGACATGGTTTAGTTTTGCATATTTTGTCCCTGGCTCCCTCTCTCTTCTTCCTAGCCACCATAGGTGAGCTGCTTTCCTCTGCCATGCTCTTCCACCATGATATCCTGCCTCATCTCAGGCCCAGAGCAATGAAGTTGCTAACCATGAAATGAACCTCCAAAACCTTGAGCTCACATAACCTTTCTCTCCTTTAAGTGGTTTTGGTTGGATTTGGTCACACTGCTAAAAAGCTGAGATGTGTGGATATTTTATTATTTATGAACAGAGTAGACATTTAACTGTTTTGTCTGATTTGTTTTCCATTTTACTTTTGCCCTAAGCATAAAGAAACTGAAAAAAAAAATCCTCAACAGTAACCTTAATTTAGCTTAATTTCCACAAGTGAATATTCCACAGTTAATTAACATTTCCCCCATTTGTTATTTGGTTTCGCTATTCTAGAAATGCAGTAGTAGGTATCTTTGTGCCTATGGTTTTTCTTGGTATGTGGTTTATTTCCTTGAAGTAATTTTAAGGCACAGAGTGTTAATGCTGTGTCAGAAGGTATGGACATTTCCTGATGCTTGATGAATATTGCTGGATTTCCTTCCAAAAGAGCTCCTCTGTTTTATCCTTTTGGATGAAACACATTCCAGTATGTATTGTGTAGCCAAGCAACTCTCCATTACCATTAATGTCATTCCCAGACATCTTCTGCAGGCTTCACATGTGTAGATTTCCTCTAGACCTTCTAGAAATTGGCCATGTTCCATGGAGAGGGTGAGAACCAGCGTGAAATAAGATAAGTTGCATCATTGATTATCTAAACCTCTGTCTCTTCTTTAATGAATTGTAGGCTCTTTCAAGAATCACGTTGCAGAGGAGCCCACCATGTGTCAGAGAAAGGTGCATGGTACCAGGAACCAGGAAAGGATGGAGGATGCTAAGCAGGTCGGACCACCATTGTGCAGCGGGAACCTGTCCCCAAGTGCCTGGGAATTCACATCGTGCTTTCTGTCTGAGCATTTACATTATTAGCCTACAAGCTTACTTCCTGAGGCTTATTATTTTAAGGAACCCTACTTGTTGATGGAACCAGGTTCCTTTATCCCAGGTCACTGTAGGTGACTTTGGAAGTCGCCTTTAGAAAACACCCATTCCAGCTAGCCAAGGGTTTTCCATATGTTTTCAAAAAGTTGAAAAGTTTATGGAAAGTTTCACAAATCTTCTATGGAGTTTTGTTGTTGATCTAAGTGTTCCACCTGACCACACGTATTATATGGCAGAGTTTTTAGAGGCTAAGAACAAAGTTATTTTCTTAGTGATTTCAATGCAGAACTGAGTCCAAGACCCAAGTCTAAGACCCAAGTCCAGACTTCGGGTGGTCCGCCCAAAACAAATGGTGGTGTCAAGTTGAACAACTGGCATCTTTTGCAATGTGAACTCTCTGGGAGAAAAGCTCAAGGCAGGTCACCAACGGCCTTGGCATTCTAATTTCTGACAGGTGTATCAATCACAATATTCACTTCTACATACCCACACCCTCCCTTTACTCCTGCATACATAATTGACGTACTTAGTGCATAGTTCACATTGGTGAGTCTCCAGGGTGGATGCAGAGTTTTGATGGACAGATTTCTAAAGTAGTCATAGTCTCATATGTCTTTGAGACTCAGTTCAAGAGTATTCTATAGTTCTACCATCAATGTGAAGACTTGTCTTGGGTCACTTCCTCTCCCTCATTACAATCTGAAAGGTCTGCAGTTTTTTTTTTCTCACCACTTTTGAAATAGGTTCTCATAATTTATCCATTAATTACCTTTGAATATAGGCTATCTTGTTTACCAAGAACCTACATTGATTCTGCATCTTTAAGTAGAGTCATAGGAGAGTCTTCTCCAGCAATTCTGCTCTATAGATTCTTTCTTTCTTCCTCAAACTTCCATATCCATCTGCAATCAGAATCATTTTCTTCTAGGCATGATGGTGCACATCTGTAATCCCAGCAAGTTGGAGGCTGAGGCAGGACAATCCCAAGTTCAAAGCCATCCTGGGCAACTTAGACCCTGTTTCCAAGTAAAAAATAAAAAGAGCTAGGGATGTGGCTCAGTGGTAGAATTCCCCTGGATTCACTCCCCAGTACTGAAGAGGAAAAAAATAGGGAAAAAAACCCCACAGAACCATTTCCAGTCTCTATTATTAAAACAGCAAATCATTGTAGAAATATGATTTTCTGATGCCCCTATTTTCCACTAGTTCATTCAACAATGTTTTTTATTGTGTGCCTATTATGCTCCCTGCACTTTACTGAGCCAGTGGTGACAAGAAGAGATTGTATTCCTTTGGTCATGCAACATGGTCTAGCAGAAGGGCTGGAAAGCAAAATTATAACTACCACACATGCTCTGAAGGAGAGATGGTGCTGGGGGTAGTATAGGATATGACCTGGTCAGGGAAGGCTTTTCTAAGGGACACTGCACTGGAATAATAAATAGGGGTCACATGTGAATAGGGAAGGAGAATTAAGAAGGTTTTGGGTTGGAGAAATGGCAGGTGCAAATGTTGTCCTAGGAGCAGCAAATGTTGAAAACTCTGAACAAGCCAGGGGTGGTGGTGCCCACCAGCAATGCCAGCAGCTCAGGAGCCTGAGGCAGAAGGATTGAGAGTTCAAAGCCAGTCCCCTCAACTTAGCGAGGCCCTAAGCAACTCAGTGAGGCCCTGTCTCTAAATAAAACATAAAAAGGGCTGGGGATGTGGCTCAGTGGTTAAGTAGTCCTGGATTCAATCCCTGGTACCAAAAAAAAAAAAAAAAAAAAAAAAAAATTGATACAGTATGAATAT